>CAUYUJ010002108.1:0-17500 GCA_963575745.1 Prorocentrum cordatum | reverse complement strand
GGGAGCAGGGAGGGGGGAGGGGGGAGGGGGGAGGAGGAGGAGGGAGGAGGGGAGGAGGGAGGAGGGGGAGGGAGGAGGGAGGAGGGAGGAGGGAGGAGGGAGGAGGGGGAGGAAGGAGGGGGGAGGGGGGAGGGGGAGGGGGGAGGGAAAGAGGGAGGGAGGGAGGGAGGGTGCAGGAGGAGGAGGAGGAAGAAACAGAAGAAGACGAACACTAATACTAATAAGACGAAGAGGAAGCAGAAGGAGAAGAAGAGGCAGAAGCAGAAGCAGAAGCATACGCAGACGCAGTAGCAGACGCAGAAGCCTAAGCATAAACATAAACATAATCATAAGCATACGCATAAGCATAAGCATAAGCAGACGCAGAAGCAGACGCAGAAGCAGAAGCAGAAGCAGAAACATAAGCAGAAACACACGCAGCACTCTCAGAGACATACACATAATCATACACATAAGCAACATAAGCATAACCATACTCATACTAATAAGAATAATCATACTAACAACAAGAATACTAATAATGATAATCCGAAGAATAATACGAATCTTAATGCTAGTAATAATAAGAATACTAATATTAAGAACAAGAAGAATCATACTGATAATAAGAACCAGAAGAAGGATACTAATCATAATGAGCAGACGAGGAATAATACTATTTAGAAGAAGAGTAATAACAATAAGCAGAAGAGGAGGGGTAGGGAGGGGCTTCGCCACGACTACGATTTCCTTCTGTTTCGTGTTCGATTTCCTTTTATTCCGGGCGACGACGATGACGACGACGACGACGACGACGACGGTGATCCACGCAAGACGACGACACCGGGATGCGTCTTCCACACGCCGAGAGGGTCGGCGGATTCTCTGGGGAGGCCTGAACCCAACCTTTTTCATCCGCCTTCCTACATTCATGTTTTCACCTACTTCTTCCGACCGACGTGTACGCCTGAACCCCGGGTGGCCGGCGCTTTTTGAGGAGCGTATGCCGGATTTTGACTGTCCAGTCCTCGTGGGATGTCTGCAGCGGGGGCTCGCGTCAAATTTGCAGATTGGGCCTCGTCATTTTCATGATGGCTCCGCCAGGCCAACCCGAGTCCACCCTCGTCGTCGTCGTCGTCGTCCTCGTCCTAGCCCTCGTCCTCGTCCTCGTCCTGGTCCTCGTCCTCGTCCTCGTCCTCCTCCTCGTCCTCGTCTTCGTCCTCGTCGTCCTCGTCGTCCTCGTTGTCCTCGTCGTCCTCGTTGCCCTTGTCCTCGTCCTCGTCGGCGTCGCCGACGCGGCGTCGGCGTCAGCGTCGGCGTCGGCGTAGTCGTCGTCGTCGTCGTCGTCGTTTGTCGTCGTCGTCGTTTGTCGTCGTCGTCGTCCTCGTCGTCGTCGTCCTCGTCGTCGTCGTCCGGCACGAAGCAACGCCCGAGTGGCGGCGGTGGCGGGGGCAGTCGCGCGCGGGCCTTGCTCACACGCCCCCTTCTCTCGAGGCGTGCCTGGGAGCCCCAGTGCCTGGCCGACTTCCACCAGAAGGCGAACTTCGAGGGGCAGTGCTTCGCCAGCACCATCCGAGGAACAGAGCACGGCACACGTGCACGCCGGTCGTGGAAAGCAGGTATTTTTGGACTGTGTTTTGTTACTCTCTGGGAGGGCCTGGGCCCCATCTACTTTATCCGTTTTCCTATTTCATGTTTGTACCTATTTCTTCCGACCGACGTGTAGTCATAATTTTTTGGCGGTCCGCGCGGATTTCTTGGATCTGCGCTGGTGCTCCCTGGCGGCGCCTCTGTCGCCGCCCCCGACGCGCTCCGCGCGCCAGGGAGGGGGATCCAGCTCAGATCCAAGACGTCCGCGCGGACCTCCAGAAGTTTCTGATGGTGCCGCCCTCTGTTCATCTACGTGGGGCAGGCTCTGAACCTCTTCCAGGAGACATTTTTCCATTTCCCGGGCGAGACAGGGCGTGACCTCCTGGGACGTAAGACGTCACCATTCGCGCCTGCGCCGCCTGGCCATGCCCAGGACCTGGCCAGCTCCCAGACGGCGCTGGCGCGACTCGCAGCTCAGTGTCGCTTCACCGACCCCCATCCCCATTCTCATCCCCTTCGAGACCCCCACCAAATTACCCCCCCAGTTGGGGATACACCCCTCGAAACCCGGAAGGGAACGGTCTATATCCCCATCTAGGGGGATACGTCGGCCAGCGGGGCCCAGGCCACGCCGCTGGGGAGAGTGATCGGATAAACGATGCTTAGTAGCGTGACCAGGGGGGGGGGGACGGGAGGGGGAGAGGGTGGCGAGGCCAGTAACCGGCGTCATTCGAAGGGGAAAAACTGCACAAATATAATGTTCGACGCTCCGCGCGGAATCGCTGGATCTACGCTGGGTCCACAGGCGGCGCCTCGGGCGCCGCTCCTGGTGCGCTCCGCGCGCCAGGGAAGGGGGTCCAGCGCAGATTCAAAAAATCTGTGCGAGCCGTCGAAAGTTCATGTTTATTCAAGAGGCTTCTTGGGCACTATTTGGGGACTCTTGTGGGCGTCTGTGGGGCTGTTTGGTGGCCTGGCGGAGCCTTTTGGAGACAGTTTTGAAGCGTCTTGGGGCCTGGTTGGGGGCCTCCTTGGGTCCGCGCGGACTGTCGACATTTTCTGTTTATACTCTTGTTTCTTCTTCCAGTTATGTCGCAAGCAGAATCAAAAACGGGTCCCAGTGGGCCGGCGAGACCGACCACCTGCGGCGCGCGTACGAGAGCGCAGTCGAGGCCTTCCCGCGGTGGCACAACGTGATGATGCGGCCGAAGATGGTGATTCAAGACATCAGGGACATCAGGTGCAACGATAGGGGGGGATATATAGGCATAGGGGGGGGGGATGCATCGACCCCCAATCGCCCAATGATTGCCGCTAGGGGCTCGATAGTCCCGCCCCGCCCAGGAAGGTGCGGATTGTTTATCGGGTGCCTATCGCCGATGTATCGGCGATGTATGGCAGATTCCAAGTCGATGTGCCCCCCCCAATTCCAGTCCCCCCGTATCGTTGCCCCTCAGGACATCCCTGTCTGGAAGAAGGGGGACGACAGGGGCGTCGGAGAGATGATGGACCTGCTGGAAAGGAACATTTCCGAGGCGGGGATTGATACGCAGCCACCGCCTGGGGGATGGATCTTCGGGGACCTCGGCAGGCGCTGGATTTGGACATTTTCGGGCCCCCTGGGGCCAAACTATATCCATATCCACCGCCCGTCCGAAGTACGTCGGTTCCACAGAAGGCGGATGTGGACACATCCCCGCCTCGCAACATCGACGTCATCAGGGAGGACCTGCAGGTTCTGAAAACCGGAGGGCACTTCACCGTCGCCTTCGACAGCCTCATTGGCAGTGGCGAGTGGTGGAAGGCCAGCCTGTTCCAGTGGATGCCCAGGGAGGGATCCCCTTGGAGCGACCGCTGCAAGCTGGTCCCGCGGCTATGCGACCTGTTCCGCCCCTACTTCCCGCAGAGGCGGGCGCTGCCCCGGCTCATTGGCAACCAGGAGGAGATCGTCTTCTTCTCGGGCAGTGCCAGGAGGGTCACCACTACGGTTACGTCGGGCGCGGCCCTGTACAGGGCGAATATCCAAAAATAGTTCCCCAAAGAATAGTCCGTGGACGATGTTTTTGGGAATAGTTCTGCCATTTTGGGGGGTATCCGTCGAGTATCCTTAACCTCTCGTCTGAAAGCCCCCTGCAGGAGGACAGGCCCGACTCGACGCTGCGGGGGTCACCGGCCCCTCCCGCAGATCGACGCCGGAGGAGGCTCTCCGGCACTCTTGGCGCTGCTCCGCGGGGCTGCGCCGGCCGGCTCGGGGGCGCGCAGCAGCTTGAGGGGAGCGGTCGCCACCCTCTCGAGGAGGGGAGCCCGAGGATCGAGGAGGGCCTCGGGCATGCGCTGGAGCCTTGGGGGGAGCCCTGCGTGTGGTTTTTGGGGGGGAGGGAGAAACACAGAGACACCAGGAATCCTCGATTCCCATGGAAGTGTGCGAAAATATGGGAGGGGGGGGGGGGGGGACAGAAACCCAGGAAATCTTGGAACATGTGGGGGAATCTTGGGATTTGTGTGTATTTATTTGTGTGTCCCCGGGGCCCTTCATTTAAGCTGGATCCGGCTTCAAAAACACGCAGTTCTCTCAGGCCGTCTTGAGCACAGCGCCGCGAGGGAGGGTAGCAGCAGGCAGGGAGCAGTTCGTACCCTCTTTTCTGCGCAGCCTTTCGGATCAGGCGTTGAGCCTCGCAGGGTCGACGGTTCCACCTGAACCAGGTCTAGCGCTTGAGAAAACATCCGTCTCAGAGGAGAGGAGGAGGAGGAGGAGGAGGAGGAGGAGGAGGATAAGGAGGAGGAGGAGGAGGAGAGGAGGAGGAGGAGGAGGAGGAGGAGGACTAGGAGGAGGAGGAGGAGGAGGAGGAGGAGGAGCAGGAGGAGGAGGGGGGTCCAGCCGGTCCCGTTTCCTGGAGGAGGTGGCGGCCCCCCTGGTGGCGACCCCCCTGGGGCGCTGCCCAGTCTTCTACGGGAGCCCGAACTCCACCGTCCTGCCGCACAACGGCGGGCAGAACGGGCGCATGCAGTGGAGGCCCATGCCAAGAAACACCCTGCATGCCTTCAGGGTGCCCTGGGTTTCTTGGTGTTCGATGGTCTTGCTGTGGAGAGCGTGACGTCCCCACACGAAACAGCGATGGGCGTCCCCGGTTTTCAGGGTTGGGTTTCCTGTGGAGGGTTTCTTGTGGTCGGGCCCCTGCTGTGTCGGCGGCCAGCCTGGGGGGGCGGGGGGGGAGTCAGGGGCAACGATAGGGGTGGATAGGCATAGGGGGGGGGGCGCATCGACCCCCAATCCCCCATGGATCGCCGACAGGGGCCCGATGGCCCCACCCTGCCCAGGAACTTGCGGAGTCACTGCCGGGGGCCTATCGCCGTTCTATCAGCGATGTATCGCCGTTTCCCCGTCGTTGTTTCCCCCCCCCCCCCCCCATGCTGATCCCCCCAGATCGTTGCCCCTCAGGAAGCGAGAAGGGGCGGGTCTTCTCAGACGTCTCGGAAGTCCCCCGACTTTCTGAGACGTATTCTGAGCCTTCCCCGAAAACACAGAAGACGTCTCAGAAGTCGCGAGGGTTTCTGAGAAGTCCCGCCGCCTTTGCGAAGGCCTTCTCCTTCTCACTTCCCCCCTCGTTCGCCGCCGAGCATAAACGTCCACATCGGTGTGGAGGGGTTCGAGGGGTCCAGCATCAACGTCTTCACGGACGTAGGCGAGACAGTGGTGCTGAACTGGAGCGATTCGAAGGCCTTCGCGTTCAACGACGGGTGGGTGCACGAGGTGGTCAACGGCCCAGGTCACAGGTACGTCTTAGCTCTGGGCTGGATGCATCCCGACATTGACCTGCACCACTTCGCCGAGGCTTTCAACCAGAAGACCGTGGTCAGAAGATGGCCCCCAAAGCGGATGAGCCAATTTCAGGCGCGTGTTTCCAAAGCGCGGGTGACGGGAAGGAGGTGGAGGTTGGTGAGAAGGAGGAGTAGGAGGAGAAGTAGGATCGGGAGGACGAGAACGAGGAAAAGTAGGACCAGGACGAGGAGGACGAGTTACCCCGGATAATTCGGGCATCCAGAGCCCCAAATCATCAGGGGTAACTCGGGTCAGGGCTAATTCGGGTTAGTTTTTTCGGGGATCCAAGCCCGAGTTACCCCGGGCCCGAGTTACCCCGGATAACTAGGACGCCCAAAGCCAACTCGAGTCGGAGAAGCACCGGTAGGCTGTGCTGCCCGGAGCGGGAGGGAGAGAGCATCGGAGGAGGCAAAGGTAGCCATGCCGCTGCCCTCGCCTCGTCCTCCGCCTCTTGGGCCTCCTGGGAGGCCCTCGTCGCCACCGCTGGATTCGCCTCGACATGCTGTTCAGGGCGCGCCCCGTGAGGGGTTCGTGGAGCAGCGGTGTCGGTACCTTTTGGCCTCCCAGGAAGGAGGGGAGAATCAGGCTTAAGTCGGGCGTGTCTCTCTACAGCAGAAATGTTCAAAAATAGTTAAAAAAATAGTGTGGGAACGATGTCTCGCTTTATCTTCCGGTTATAGCATGTTTGAACATTTGGGGGGTACTTTTTTGTTTTTCGCCCGAAAACCGCCTGTAGGGGGACGTGCCCGACCTAAAAGCAGGCGGGCGACGACGAGCGCGCAGGCGGGAGGCCAGGGCCGGCGGGACGAGGCGGGCGGGCGGGCGGGCGAGAACGGGGACAGGCAGAGAGCGGCAGTCAGGGAGCAGAAGGAAAGGGAGGAGGAGGAGGAGGAGGAGGAGGAGGAGGAGGAGGAGGAGGAGGAGGAGCAAGTGTCTATAGGTGTGTATATATATACAGAGATGTGTGTGTATATCTACAAGGCTGGCTCTTTGCCACCAGCCAGCCCCAAAGCCGAACCATCCTGTGGAGTCCCCTCGCTTCGTGGACTGCACGTGTGGAGCGCGTGAGCCCTGCGCCCGCACGCTCCCTTCTCCTTTAGGCTCCGCCTCTTCTCCTCCCGTTCCCCTCTCGCTCCCCTTCCGCCTTTATTTCTCCTCCTCCTCCTCCTCCTCTTCCACCGCTTCCACCTTTCATTTTCTCTTCCTCCTGCTCCTTCTCATATTCCTTTCCCTCTTTCTCCTCCTCTTCCCCTTCCTCCTCCGTCTCCGTTTCCTCCTCCGTTTCCTCCTCCTCGTCCTCCTCCTCCTCATATTACCTGCTACTCTTCCTCGCCGTCGTCGTCCACCTCCTTCCTCCTCCTTCTCCTTCTGGGGCGCACTCGGCGCCCTCCTGGAGGCTTCTGGGGGGGCATGCTCGGTGACTCGGGGCCCTTCGAAGGCCTTGCTGGACGCCGTCAAGACAAAGAAGGCGAGCACGCTTAGGATATACGGCAGGTTCGCGTCGTGTCGACCGGCGGCGACCCTAGTGCGGGCGTTTAAGGTTGAACGCCGCCTGTGGCCCAGAATCGGCACATCCTTCAACGATCCGGCCTTATTGAGAGGGCCGATCGTTCAAGTCTGAACAACCTGCCGCACGTATTCCTCCGGGGAGTCGGACGACCTGCATTAGCCTCCTGGAGCTCTCTCGGCCGGTCTCCAGGAACACTCTTGGGTTACGTCGGGCCTGTCCCTCTACAGGGGGAATATCCCAAAGCAGTCAAACAAATAGTATAGTACGGGGACGATTGTTCGACCATTTTCGATTCCCTTTGAGTATTTTTGGAGCCTCAAAACAAACAGTCCTCCAACATCGCCCTGTAGGAGGACGTGCCCGACCTGACTCCCGGGCGCCCCTCCTGGGGGCCGAGGGCCGCGCGGCGGCCCGGACGCGCCCTGGGTGGGAGCTCGTCCGAGGGGCGGGCTCTCGGGTCGGAGGGTGCCGAGAGTTCGCGCGGAGTGGTCGGGGGGGGACAGCACCCCCAACAGTGACACGTCGATTAGTGAATTGTCCGTTTTCGGTTCTCGAGAGGGCGCCGCGGCCGTTATTTTCCAGGCTTGCGCCCGCCAGGTTTTGGGCCTCAGGTCGTTTTCACTAAACCACGTTTTACTAAAGGGAGGTCTGTCCATCCCCGAGGTCCACACGTTACTTTTGCACCTTCGGGGGGCCGCTCCTGTCCTGCAGAGTGCAGTCTTCTCCTGTACTCCGACGTGGGCTCGGCGCGGATTCGACGCGGATTCGACACGGCTTCGACACGGCTTCGACACGGCTTCGACGCGGATTCGACGCGCTCGACAAGGATTCGACACGGTTCGACGTGGATCGCGGCGCGAAGGGGCAGATCAGGTCCCCCGAAGATGCAACACATTGTACGGAGTGTTCGGTCTCTGTATGGACGTAGAGACAATTCTTTTATCCGCCCAGGGGATCACGCATGTTATCCTCCCCCCCTCCTCCCCCCTCCCCCCCGTAGCCGTAACGCCCCAGCCCCGATCCCGCGCGCGATCCCGGGCAGCCTGGAGGGTCTGTGGTGCACGCGGGCGTGCAGCTGTGGTGCACGCAGGCAGTGCGGTGTGCACGGGCGTTCTGGACTTGGCCTCCCCCGGTCGGATAGTGATCGTTTTTTCTTCCTCGTTTTGCCGATCGGCGCGCCCCCCCCCTCCCTCCCCCTCCCCCTATGGAGGAGGAGGAGGAGGAGGAGGAGGAGGAGGAGGAGGAGGAGGAGGAGGAGGAGGAGCAGATCTTGGCTGTTTTTGGCGCCTGTTTCGAGCAGGTGGAGCCCCTACCCCATAGGACGCACGGGTCCAAACAGTCGCACTAAGCAGAGGTCTGGAGCCAGACCCCCCCCCCCCTCCCTTCCGCCCAATGTCGAAACGCCGCATAAAAAAAACGCTCACATGCGAAGTCCATGCAGAGGAAGTCCACACGGAATGCTTGGTCTCCGTTTGGGTTTGCGGCGTTTGGGCTTCGCCTATCCCGATAGAATTGCGAGGCCCATGCCGAGTAATTCCGCACGAAGTGCTTGGCCTCCATCTGGGCTTACTCTGCCTGGACTCATCCTCTCCCGATCGGGGGCCCTCACGAGTCCCAGAGGGCTCCAGAGGCTCCAACATTGAGCGGAGAGTTGGGGGCACCTTGGGCCAGGGGCAGCCCCCGATCGAAGAAGCCCCCCCCCCTTCCCCTCGGCCGTGCACTCGAGAGAGGACTGTCCACTCCTTGCCAGGCCAATTGCCCATTACCTTTGCGGGCTCCTCCATCTCATTCGCCGGCATCTGTCACACTGTGCAGGAATGTCTGGCGTCCCCGTCTTCGAGGGGCAACGATAGTCGGAGCGCGAGTTACCTCCCCCGCTTTCGCTTCCAGGCAAAACCAAGTCATACCACGCGCCTCCTCGTCAAGCGGCCTGACCAGTACAGGCCGCAATTTGGCATCGTTTGGTATCTCTTGGAAGCGAGGGTGGTCAAAAGCGAGGTAGGTTTGTTCTCCCCCTAGATAGGGGGGACTGGCACATCGCCGACAGATCCTCGATGGGCCCCCCGTAGCAACTCGGCCCTCCGTCCACGGGGGCCTCAGGAGGTTCTCTGCCCCTGGCCCCGCGCCAGGCGGCATACCGGCGGAAGCACGGCAGGGACTGGGAGAAGGAGCCGATGACGGGAAGCAGAAGAGCATCTCGGGGGCGGAAAAGAGGGGGGTGATGACTAGGGGGGGGTGGATATCATGGCGTGGGCCATGATATTTCCCCAGATTTTATGGCGCCTCTTCTTATTTCATTACGTCCCTGGCCCCCCCGCTGGGCCGCGCACATGCCGCCGGTCATGATTTGCACCCCCCCCTCTTGGACACCCCCCTCTTGGCCGCTCCCGAGCATCGATGGCACGTGAGTCTCGGACGAGAAACTGGTGCCCAGACCGCTAATTACCCTTCGCCCGCTGTCCTCTTTTTTTGGGCCTCCTGGGAGGCCCTCGTCGCCACAGCTGGACTCGCCTCGAGATCCACGCCCGACCTTTTCCTGGGCCGCTTCCACCAGATTCGGGGGAACGCAAGACCCGAGTAAGCCGGAACTCGGGTTTGCCGACGTTTTTTTGACGAGCGTGTCCTGGATTTTGACGGTCCGGTTTTCGTGGGATGTCTGCAGCGGGAGCTCGCGTCAAATTCCAGATTGGGCCTCGTCATTTTTATGATGGCCCCGTCGGGCCAACCCGAGTCCCCCGTACCCGAGTCTTACGTCTCCCCGACAGATGGTGGTTTGCGAAAGGGAGGCGTGTCCACCGCCGGCTCCCGCGAGCGGGGCCCTTCGCCGGAGCGACCTTGTGTTGTCTGCGGCGCTCGGGGGGGGGGGGGCGCGAGGGGGCCACGGCCGCGGGCGGCTTCCCCGGAGGGCCTCGGCGGCCCGTCGCGGCCCCCTGTCGGGAGGGGCGAGGGCGCGATCAGGGCGCCAGAGTCTACACCTTAGGCGATGCTTAAGAAAACCTCAGTTTTCGTCCAGAATCTCGATTATTCTTAACTTTTCAATATAAATCCCAAGATTTTGATAGAAGTTCTGGGTTTTATTCAAATTCTGAGACTATGAATTTCTTAACCCATGATTTCTTAAGCATTTCGCAGGGTGTAGGCCTCCTAGATGGGGTCAGCCCGATGTGGAGCCCGTGTTTCCCCCCACACTGACGTCGCCGATGCATCGCCGACGTCGCCAGTGCATGGCCGATGCATGGCCGATGCATCGCCGATGCATGGCCGATGCATCGCCGGTGCAGCGCGATCCTCCGACCACATCTACTCAGACCCCATCTAGGAGGCCTCTGCAGAGGCGGGGGCACAGCCAGCGGGGGGTGCGGGGCACGCCGATTTCCGCGTGTGGCTCTGCCCCCCGTTCAGGGGGCCCTGGGCGCCGCCAGCGGGGGTACAGCAAGTGGGGGTAGATGGGAGAAGCCTGAGCCCCCGTTGAGCTGAACCCCCGTTTGCGGCGCCCCGGCGCGAACATCTGCGCAAGGCCCATGGAAGTCTTAGGAAGACAGGCGGGGCGCCGAAGAAGGACCCCTTTCCGTCGGGGAGGGGCTCGGTGTCCCTTGATTGTTGAACAGTTTGCCTCAGGTCTTCCTGAGGTTTGCCATGGGAAATCGAAGTTTATCTGATGGAAAAAGGGGCCTCGTTCCTTCTTTAGGGTTCCTTAGGTCAACGCCCCGACTGTATGCTATAATTGGGCTCTCTCTTTTGGTTTTTTGGGTGTTCCGGGGTCTCTTGGGGTCGCCTACGACCCCAGGGGAAACCGCGCAGCCACGGGCCGCCACCGTCGCATCGCCCGCGATGTCCCGCCAGCCGCGCACCAGAGGCCTACGTGACAGCGGGGGCCCATGCCTCCAAACACCCTGCTTGACTACGGTGGTCGTTTTTGTTATTCATTGTTTTGCCGATCGGCGCGGGCACTCGCACCTCCCCCTCCTGCCCCCCCCCGTGGAGTGGACCTTGGGTGTCCTTGGCGCCTGTTTCAAGCAGGTGGAGTCTCCACCAGGGGACGCACGGCTCCTAACAGCCGCACTAAGCAGAGGTCTGGAGCCAGACCCCCTCCCCCCCCCTGTCTTTCTGCCCAATGTCGAAATGTCGAATAATAAAATGCTCACCAGGGTGCCCTGAGTTTCCTGGGTTTCGATGTTTTTGCTATGGAAAGCGTGGCGCTTCCACACCAAAAATCCATGGACGTCCTGGGGTCTCGGGGTTGGGCTTCTTGCGGAAGTGTCTTGTGGTCGGGCCCCCACTGTAAGTCGGGCATGCCCCTGAACAGGAGGAATGTTCAAGAGTAGTCAAGAAATAGTCTGAGGCGTACGCTATTCTTTTTCTTCTTCTCCGAAGAAGAGGAAGCGCCATAAACATGAACTTCTGGCGCTCCGCGCGGATTTCTTGGATCCGTGCGGGCTCCCCGGGCGGCGCCTCTGGTGCCGCTCCTGGCGCGCTCCGCGCGCCAGGGAGGGCGGTCCAGCGCAGATCCAAGAAATCTGCGCGGAGCGCCAAAAGTATGTTTATGGCGGTGCTTCTTCTTCTAATTCTCAGCGGGCGAAGAGCGGTACAACAGAAACTTTTCCGCCGTCGGGGACGCCTGCCTGGGTGGCTGGAAAGTATGCACCCCCACGTTACCACTGTAGGGTATAAACTTTCCAGCCGCCCTGGGACAGGCGCCCTCGACAGCGGAACAGTTTATGTTATACAGCGAGCGGCTTGAATAAGGAGCACATACTTTTCAAAACGGGCTCGGTCGTTTCTTAGGCCTGCATGCGTTATCGATCGTTCCTTGTGCGTTATCTATGTTTTATCGCTCCATATGCGCTATTCCTTTTGAAGAATAAGAGGCTCCGTTCCTGATGTTTCGTTCCTTACTCAGCTCAGGCCGATGATTGTACCATCCTTTGCCCGTTGAAATTTTGCCGAACCCCCAGTGAGGCCTTCCAGGGGGACCTTTCGGGGGTCCTCTGGGGGGGCCTCTCTCGGTGCCTCCCGGGAGGCTCTCTGGGTGGGCCTCTCTCGGTGCCTCTTGGGGGCCTCTCCGGCGCAGATCCAAGAAACCCGCGCGGAGCGCCAAAAGTTTGTGTGTTTTTTATGGTGTTTTTTTCTGTTTCTAACTCTGCCGACCCTCCGGGGTGGGATGAGGTTCGCGGGTGAGGCCTCTTGGGGCCTCCCAGGGGGCCCTCTCGTTGCCACCGTAGGGGTATGAACCTTCCAGCCGCCCTGGGACAGGCTCCCCCGACAGCGAAAAAGTTTCTGTTGTACCCTTCTTCGCCCGTTGAACTTCTGTTGAACTTCTGCCGAACCCCCGGGGAGGGATGGGGTCCGCGGGTGAGGCCTCTTGGGGCCTCCCAGGGGGCCCTCGGGGGGGGCCTCTTTCGGGGCCTCTGGGGGGCCTCTCTTCGGGCCTCGTGGGCCGCGCGCGCCAGAGGTTACTTTTTCTCCGACCCGGAGCGAACCCTACAGTGGAGACCCATGCCATGAAACACCCTGCTTGCCTCCAGGGTGTCCTCTGTTTCTTGGGTTCTGATGGTTCCGCCACGCAAAGCGTTTTCTCATTCTCTGTTTTCTCCGACCGGATGGTGATCGTTTTCTGATTCCTTGTTTTGCCGATCCGCGCGGGCCCTCGAACCCCCCGCCGCTCCCCCCCTGGAGTGAAGTCGGGCCTGTTCCTCTACAGGAGGAATATTCCCAAATAGTCAAAACGTAGTCTGGGGACGATTTGTCTACTATTTTCAGTATTGTTCGAATATGTTTTTGACTATTTTTGATTTTTCGCCTAAAGTCCACCTGTAGGGGGACATGCCCGACCTAACCCGTGAGTGGATCTTGTTTGTTTTTTTGGGCGCCTGGTTCGAGCAGGTGGAGCCTCCCCCATAGGACGCACTGCTGCAAACAGTCGCACTGAGCAGAGGTCCGGAGCCGGACCCCCCCTCTCCCCCCTCTTCTGCCCCATGTCGAAGCGCCTCATAAAAAACCAACGCTCACCAGGGTGCCCTTGGTTTCGTGGGTTTCGATGTTTTCGCTACGGAAAGCGCGACGCTCCCACACCAACAATCCATGGACATCCTGGGGTCTCGGGGTTGGGTCTTTGCGGGAAGTGTCTCGTGGTCGGGCCCCCACTGTAAGTCGGGCATGCCCCTCTACAGGAGGAATATTTCAAGAGTAGTCAAGAAATAGGCTGAGGCGTACGCTCTTCTTCCTCCTTCTTCTTCGAAGAAGAAGAAGAAGCGCCGTAAACACGAACGGATGCGACCCTACCGGATGCGAACCCCACCCCTGCCAGTCCAATCGGCGCTGGGAGGGTCGGGACCTCCTGGGGGCCTCTTCGGGGCCTCTCGGGGGGCTCTTGGGGGGGGCCTTGGGGGGGGCCTCCTTGGGGGCCTCCTGGTTCCTCCTGGGAGTCTGTGTCCCTGGGCCCCTCGAGAGGCACGTGGGGCTCCTCCTCCTCCTCCTCCTCCTCCTCCTCCTCCTCCTCCTCCCTCCTCTCTCCTCATCCCCCCTCCTGCCTCCTCCCCCCCCTCCCCCCCCCCCTCCTCCTCCTCCTCCTCCTCCTCCTCCTCCTTCTCCTCCTCCTCCTCCTCCTCCTCCTCCTCCTCCTCCTCCCTCCTCCTCCCTCCTTCTTCCTCCTCTTCCTCCTCCTCCTCGCTCGCTCGCTCGCTCGCTCGCTCGCTCGCTCCTTGTGGCTTAAAAGATTGAGCCCGTGCCAGAGGTGTGAAGGCGAAAGGCATGCAAAACGAGTTCGTGCACGGGGGGGGAAGGTCAGGGCGACACCACCATAGGGGGGTGCCAGCTAGTCCCCTTCGGAGCGCCCTGCTGCCACGCCAGGCAAAGGCGGTCCTGACGGAACGGCACTTGGGCCAGGGATGGGTCCCGACACCATGCCCCAGGCGGCTTCCCCTCCCCAGCATTTCTCGAGACAGTGCTGGCGAGCAACAGGGTCATGCGTGAAAGTGACCCCATCCCTCCAACGAAGACCGCCAGACGTCGGGGTGGGGGCCCCTTCCACGACCCCGTCGGGGGCAGCTCTTTTTCCAGCAAGACTTCCACTATCCTGTCCCTCGCTCCTCTGCATGACGGCTGATCTACCTGCAGACAGCAGGCGCGCTCCAGCAGCATGGCAAAGGCACGCAACAACATTGTCCGTGTCCTCAAGCGGCCTGGTAAACGCTGATCTCGCCCCCCCCCCAGCACGTCCACGGAAGCAAGAGAGGCGGAGACGATGGTTGAGGCATCTCAGAGGGTCAGCATGGGAGAAATTGGTCATCCCTCCACACGTAAAAGTGGCCGCAGCATTTGGCCACGCACCCCGCAGCGCCATTGAAGGTGGGATGCCAGAGTCAGTGGGCCGACCCGTCGCCAGCAGCGTGTTTGCCCCACACCTGGGCAGCCTCGCGAGGGCACCGATCTCTGGGGGGAGGCCGGCAAAAGGCTGGGCCGCGTCCACCGAGAGGGAGACGGGGATCACCCAGCAAACAGGAGCCCCACGAGCGGCACACTTTAACCACAACTCAACACACGAACGCATCCACGTGTTCTCTTTTTCCATCCACTGCCGCTCACTGTCACTGGTCTCGGTGCAACCCCAGGGGGCCGCAGCGGTGCGAACAGGATTGAGGCCTTCAGGGATCGAACCTGACGGGTGCGAGGCTTGCGTGAAAATAGTGGGGGTGTATTCAATCAACAGACTGGCCATTTTGCCCTTCGCAGCGAGCAGGCCCATTGTCACAAGAGTGTGGGGTTTTATGAAGCTCCGTGGGTCACTCGCATCACATTCAAGGACAATCGGCCAAACGCGATCCGTCTTTCCCAAGGGGGTTTCAGCACAGGACTGAATCTCATGTTGAGCAGCTTCTCTTTTTTCAGACCACAAACGCAGCGTAGGAGCAAGTCTTGGGAGAAACACGACGTTGCAAACGGGGTGCTTGGGCAGAAGCAGCATCAGGGAGGGGCACGACCGACGGGACCACCATCGGACTGGGTTTGGATGCGGACCAACGGGCGAACTGGCGGGCCAGCAACACGGACCGCAGGGACATGGGCAAAACATTCCGAAAGGCTCTTGGCCCGATTGGCCCGCTTCACTCCTTTCCTTTCCGCAATGCTGTCCTCCAGCTCCTCCTTCGACGGTCGCAGTTGGGAGTTGACCCAACATTCCCTACAGCTCGACGCGTTTTGGAGCCTAGCCGTGTCCCAGAACTGCGTGAGGCAGCATGGGCAGGTCGTGCCAGTGACAAACTTTGTCGGGCTGATAGCTGCCTTATGCTCTTCTACTCTGTGCACCTTGGCAACTTGTTCCTGATCCGAAATGAACCCACACATGTAGCGCACGAACTGGGCACCGTGCGCATGCATGGGAGAGGCATCCGCAGGGGCAGCAGAAGGGGGGGGGCGGGAGCGGTGAATGGGGCCCCCCTGACGCGCACAAGCGGGAGGGGGCGAGCAAGGACGAGAGAGACTCCCCCACCATTGAGGATCTTGCCACGAATCTCAGACAATCTCGCCCGCCACATGTCGCATCCCAGCTCTTCCTGCCACTGAAACTTGGCCCTGGCCCCCGCGACGCTCACCAGCCTTAAACAATCTGCGAGGCTCACCCCTAACCAGTTGTATCCAAAAGGGGGTCCATTCGCTAACTGGGGGATTCGAAGGGGGGCAGTCTTGCGCAGCTACGCCAGGTCATGACCGATAAGGTGTGGCCGGAGTCCTGGCATGCCCCATACCGCGTCAAGCAACGCGCGCACCGTCGGCGGAGCGCGCGCGAGGAAACGAACAAGAAAAAGGAGACGGGTGATAGACAAAACAAGCTGCATTGGGGGACGCCTGACAACAGCTAAGACTCTCCTGGTAGCATCTTGCTCGTCGCCGTTGTTTCTTTGCCCAAGGTGGATCGCGGAACGATTTATCGCGGCGTGATGCTGCGCAATCTGCCGTTCAATGTACGCTGGCACATCATCCCAAGTGGCGCTACAATAAAACATTCTGGAAGCAGCAAGCGATTCGCAATATGTAACCTTCTTAGGCAGGGGGCTCAGGGGGAATGGGACAACAATCTTCATGACAGGACGAAGCGCCTCAGCCATCCCAGCAGCGCGGTGCGAAATCTCCGCTCCAAGGCCCCCGTGTTCATAATCGTGATTCCTAAACTCTGTGGCACCTCGCAACCTCAAGATCCTGTCCCCACTTATCAGAACGGAGGGTCGGGCGGGCCTGAGTGGCGAGACGCTGCCTCGCCGCCTTTTGTCCAACCCCCCTGGAGGCCATGAGGATCTTGGTTTGTAAGGGGTTGGCTAACAAGCCCCGCCTCTACACACGCCCGCAAAGGATATCGCGCGCCCTTCTGAATTTATCAAGCAACTCTTGGGCAGTGCCAGCGAGGGGGATGGTGAGATCATCGATGAAGGACATGTCGCTTGTCGCGCGGTTCCAGTCTCAGGGTAGGCTTGTTCGGCGTCCAAACCAGTCCTCCCTGCTGCAGAGCAGCTTGCAAACCTTTAACGATTCCAGCAAACACAACATTCAACGCATCCGCAGCAGGGATAGATCCTGGACGGGAACAGGCCGAGGGGAGGATCCAATCTTTGGTGAGGGGCTTCCATTGGGACCCAGACTGCGACTCCTGCAGCAGGGCGAGGACGTGCGCAGTCTCAGCTGGCGCGCTGAGGATAGGGGGCTGCGCGAGCTGCTCCATAACCCCCTGCACCATGAAATGACAGCGCTCCATCGGCTGGAGGGCGTGCTCCAGGGAATCCTCATCTCGCGGCAGTCGGAGGGCCAATTGCTTAACAGTCGAGTAGAGAGCCGCAGCTAAACCAGGAATCCTCATCTCACGGCAGTCGGAGGGCCAATTGCTTAACAGTCGAGTAGAGAGCCGCAGCCAAGCCAACACGCGCTCCTCCCGCCGACACCGTCGGCGCACGCGCGGCGCGCCAGTGCTGCCGAGTGCGGCAGCACTGGCTGGCCTGCGCGCTTGCCTGCCGCTTGCTTTGGCGCCTGGCTGCGCGGCCCCCTCGCCGGTGCCGGGCCACCGCCTCCTTCCTCGGGGGGTGCCTCCGCTCTCCGGTGGTGGGCCCCTTTTGTGGCCCTCGCTCTCGCCTTCTCGGGCTGTCGTTCGGTCCTCGCGTGCTGCTGTGCGCGCCTCTGGAGTCGGCGCTTGATTCCGGCCCGCGCCCAAACAAAATCCCCTCCCCCTAGCAGGATGGTGCGAATGAGGATGATGAGGAGGAGGAGGAGGAGGGGGAGGAGGACGAGGAGGAGGAGGAACGTTAAATGGAGGAGGGATGAATGAGAAATGGCGCAGAGCGAGGAGAAGGACGAGGGCCAGCGGAAACCCAGGATGCCATCAACGATGTTGCCAGTCACGTTCCCGCCCAGAATTACTCCTCAGAAGTTTGTGGGATATTATTTCCCATTGCTGGAAGCGCCCCCTCTGAAGCGCGAGCGCCCGATATGCCCCTTCATAGGCGGGACCCCGCTGTGTAAAGGATCCACCCTCCATCCTCCTAGCTGAAAGAACACAGAAAAGGTTTCAAAGACGGTTCAAGTGATAACGCCGTTGTGAAGAAGATGCGCCTTCCGGCTTT
>CAUYUJ010002107.1:55000-93357 GCA_963575745.1 Prorocentrum cordatum | reverse complement strand
GAAGACAAGGACGAGGAGGACGAGACGAGGGGGGGGGATGCGGGAGGAGGGGGAGGCGGAGGATGTGGGATCCGGTCTTCGGTATGTGGACTTCCTCTTGGGCCTCTCTTGGGACCGTCTTAGGGTCTTTTTGGGCCGTCTGGGGCGCCTCTTGGACCGTCTTGGGGCCGTTTGGCCGGGGCCTCTTGGGCCTTCATGGTGGCTTCTAGGGCCGTCGTGGGGCGATCTTGGGAACCTCTTGGTCCGTCTCGGAGCGTCGGAAAGCCGAAAACGCGAGAAGGCCATAGGGCTATAGGGCTATGGGGCTATATGGCTATGGGGCTATAGGGCTATGGGCTATTGTTCTAGGGCTATAGGACTATGGGGCTATATGGCATTATGGCTGTAGGGCTATAAGGCTATGGGGCTATATGGCTATGGGGCTATAGGGCTATGAGGCTATAAGGCTACAGGGCTATAGGGCTAAAGAGCTATATGGCTATAGGGCTAAAGGGCTATAAGGCTTTATTGCTATGGGGCTCTTGGGCTATTAGAGCTATTGGGCTATAGAGCTATTAGGGCTATAGGGTGATTAGGACTATAGGACTATCGGAGGTGAGGGGGTGAGATCGAAGTGGAACGGAGAGCCCCCCTACCGGGAAATCGATTTCGGTTTCGCGTTGGTCCGTGCCGTGCGTGCGGGCGAGGCGAAGCTGCGTGGGCGGGCGAGAGAAAGTCTCCTGTGGCTGAGGCGCGGCCGGACCAAATGTTTCCCTTCCGGGCGGCCGGTGGCGCGCGGTGTCCCGCCAGTGTCCCGCTGGTGTCCCGTCGGTTCTCTTGTGGCTGAGGCGCGGCCGGACCAAATGTTTCCCTTCCGGGCGGCCGGTGGCGCGCGGTGTCCCGCCGGTGTCCCGCTGGTGTCCCGTGTGTTGCTGAGGCGCGGCCGGACCAAATGTTTCTCTTCTGGGCGGCCGGTGCGGCGCGGTGTCCCGCTGGTGTCCCGCCGGTGTCCCGCGGTGTCCCGCGATGATGATGATGATGATGATGATGATGATGATGATGATGATGATGATGATGATGATGATGATGAGGATGATGAGGATGAGGATGAGGATGAGGATGAGGATGAGGATGAGGATGAGGATGAGGATGAGGATGAGGATGAGGATGAGGATGAGGATGAGGATGTGGATGTGGATGAGGATGAGGATGAGGATGAGGATGAGGATGAGGATGAGATGATGATGATGATGATGAGGATGAGGATGATGATGTCGATGATGATGATGATGATGGTGATGATGATGATGATGCTGATGGTGTCCCGATGATGAGGATGATGATGATGATCATGATGATTATGTTGATGATCATGATGATGACGATGATGATGTCCCGATGATGATGAGTATGATGATGATGTTGATGATGCCGATTATGATTGTGTCCCAATGATGATGATGTTGATGATGATGAGGTTGATGATGATTATGGCGTCCCGATGATGATGATTATTATGATGGTGATGATGATAATGATGATGATGATGGTGATGATGATGATGCTGCTGATGATGATGACGATGATGATGATGGTGATGCTGATGATGATGATGCTGATGATGATGAGGACGATGATGATGATGATGATGATGATGCTGATGGTGTCCCGATGATGATGATGATGATGATGATATGACGATGATGGTGTCCCGATGATGATGACGATGATGATGATGATGATGTCGATGCTGATGATGATGATGATGATGATGATGATGATGATGATGATGATGATGGTGGTGATGATGATGATGATGCTGATGGTGTCCCGATGATGAGGATGATGATGATCATGATGTTTATGTTGATGGTCATGATAATGACGATGATGATGTCCCGATGATGATGAGTATGATGATGATGATGATGTTGATGATGCTGATTATGATTGTGCCCCAATGATGATGATGTTTATGATGATGAGGTTGATGATGATTATGGCGTCCCGATGATGATGATGATTATTATGATGATGATGATGATGATGATGATGATGATGATGATGATGATGATGATGATGATGATGATGATGATGATGTAGTGAGACCGAATGTGATATCGATTGTGAGATCGATTGTGAGATCGGGTCTGGGAATGGGTACGATGCCCAACAGCAGTTCCTGTTCATTTTGAACAGGGCTCGCTGTTCGCGCCGCCGCGGCCTGCGTCCATTTGAGACAGGAGGCCTCCCGCCCAACAGCGGCCGCTGTCGGTTTGGGACAACGTTTGTTGTTGGGCATTGTACCCATTCTTTCCGTACCCATTTCGGGCGTCCAAAACTTGGGCTGGCCACCGAAGTCGGCGACGAACCTCACTGAATCACATGAATCCGCTAGGACCCCTACAGAGGCAAGCTCTGATTGGGGAACTTCTCGAAAACGTTGGGAAGATCGTGATTTTTGCTTCGTGGGGCCCTTAGGAGGCCTCTTGGAGGCCGTCTTGGGAGCATCTTGGGCCGTCTCGGGGCCATAGTGGGACATCTTGGGACCATCTTGGGCCGTCTTGGCCTCCTGAGCGCGCCCCCAGAGGGGGCCGGCGGACATCGATCTCCCTATATCAATCGATTGGTCGATCTCACGACCTGTCTTTCGGAGCAACCATTGGGGCAATCATCGGAGCAACCTTCGGGGCAACCATCGGGACAACCAGCGGGAACATCGGCGAACCAACCGGGAAAATCGGCAGTGACTACAGCCGGCGGGACAACCCAGGGCCATAGACCAGACACGGGGGGGACACGGGGAGGGGGGGGGGACAGATTTGGTCTGACTTTGCCCTAACCAGGGCGGAATTCGCGTGGTTTCGCCTCATCTCGGCCGCAGCTAACGCACGAGACGAAATGATTTCTCAGTTGGGGCACCTCGCGTTTCACATTGGCCTGGCTCCCCCAAAACTCAGACCTAGGCATTTCTAAAGACAGCGGGCGAGCGATCGAGCGAGGGGCAGGAAGGGCAGTAGTACGAGGAGGCGGCGGAGGAGGAGCAGGAGGACGAGGAGGGGAAAGGAGGCGGGGGAGGGGAAAGGAGGCGGCGGAGGGGGACGGGAAGGGGGAGAGGGGAGGGAGAGGGCGAGGGGGAGGAGAAGAAGGAGGAGGAGGAGGAGGAGGGGGAGGGGAAGGGGAAGGGGAGCAGGAGGGGTAAAGGAGGGGGAAAGGAGGGGCGGAGGAGGATGAGGAGGAGGAGGACGGGGAGAACAAGGACGAGGAGGACGAGACCAGGGGGGAGGGATGTGGGTGGAGGAGGCAGAGGAGGCGGTCTGGAAGACGGCTAGAGGCGGGAGGGGGGAGGGCGGATGAGGAGGAGGAGAAGGAGGAGGAGGAGGAGGAGGGCCAGTATTACCCCAATACGCGCCCACGATGTTGCAATAAACCATCCCTCCAAGTTTCCTCTTCCTGGGCCCTTCAAGAATTTGTTATCATTGTGGCAAGCGCCTCATATGATTGCAGCCGTCTGAGAATTTCCTATGGTACCAAAATCGGTCCGGGGACTTCAGCGCCGCGAATCAACGTGACGGCTGCGTCCTGCCAATCCTAGTCGCGCTTGTTCCTGGGACTTCGAAGCCGAGTCCTCGACACTGCTGCAACCTTTGAAGATGCGCGCGGCGCTAAGGCGAGAGCCACATGTTGAAAAGGAAACGCCCTCCATCCCTGAAGTTGCTGCAACTGTTTTAGACGAATACGCGCGGCGCTAAAGCGATAGCCAGATTTTGAAAACCAGCCGCCCTCAATTTCTGAAAATGTTGCAAGCTTCTACAACACATGTGCGCGGCGCTGAGGCGAGAGCCACATTGTTCGAAAGCAACCGCCTTCCATCTTTGAAGCTGCTGCAGGTTTCAAGCTTCAGAATCATAGATGGTGAAGAAGTCTGAGGCGAAACGCACGGTCCGCCCTACCAACTCGTCTGGGGTGCGACACGGAGGAGTAGGTATAAGGAAGAGGAATGGAGGATGAGCCGGCCAGGGGGAATCTTGCGATCGGGGGGAAGCGCTACAGACAGTCGGTTCGGATTGCAGAGGACACCCGAGAGGACACAAGACTCTTCCGAGGGCAGTTTCGTGCTCCAGGCGTTGAGAGGACACGAGACGCGATAGACAGGGTATCTGGCACCCTTGCCTTTGGAAGGCCGATTACTGACCAGACCCGACTGAACCGACTGAACCTCCCTTTCCGCCTGTTTTCCACCCGTTTTCCCCACAAGCCCAGCCCCGCGTGCACCCGCAGACACTGCACCGCGCATGCGTGCCCTCTCCTCGGGAATTGGATAGCTGGACTTCGCCAGCGATGGATGCTAAACACGATCTCAGGAATGACCAAGCCAAGCTGGCAATCCGACTGTAGTTCACATGCGTCGGCAGAACATCTACAGCATGAATTCATACGACATGTACCTGGACACTGTCTGCGAACAGAGCGTCTCGAGGCCGCGCGTGAGTTAAGCCTGGGCTCCGCACAGGCGGGCTCGTCCTGCCCTGCACGCGCTGGCTCACCTCGATCACGTCTGTGGCGCACCGAGGGACGCGCAGGTCTCCTCCCCCCCGGCACCCGACACACAGCTGCAACCCATTACCACCCTCAACGGCGGCGGCGCTGGCCACGCAGCTGCAGCCCACCACCGCCCCTCACGACGGCGGTCCTCTCCCCCCCCGCCCCCCGGGCAGCGCCAGACCCGCGGCTGCACTGCATCGCCGCCCTCCGCGGCGGCGCACCGCCCGCCCCCCCCCCCCCCGCCCATCGGCTGCGACCCCCCACGGCCACGGGCCACCACGCCGTGCCCCCTGGGCCTGGGCGGGCTCCCTGGCGGCGCGCGCACCCTCTCGGCGCCCCTCTCCACGCCGCTCCCGCCCGCCGCCGCCCCGCCCGAGCGCCCCCTCCGCCGCCCGGCCGGCCAGGCGGAGAGCCCCCGCGGCGCGGGGGGGCGCCGCCGCGGCGCGCGCGCGCGCCCGGGGCCGCCTCGGCGAGCGCCTCGGCGCCGCAGCCGCCGCCACGGGTGACGCGAGGCGGGCGAGGCCGCGGGGGGCGGGGTGGGGGGGGGGGAAGAGGGGGGGGAGGGGAGGAGGGGGAGGGGGGAGTGAGATTTCGTGTTCCCTCTTGGCTAAGATCAAGTGCAGTATCTGTTGTATGATTAGTAGCATGCAGGCAGGCTTTGTGTAAGAGGATATTCGACCGTGATCGCATGAATGCTCAAGGATGCGGGTTCGCTAGCTACAAACATTTCAGTTTGGTAGCGGAGCTTCGGCTCCCTACCCTCCACGCGCGGCCCCGCGCGCGCCGGCGCCCCCCCAGGCGCCGCCATCGAGGAGCACGTTCCTCGGCATCGCGCTCTCGCTGCGCGACTCCGTGTACTACTACGACGGGTTCATCACCTACGAGGTGAACGGCACCCACAGGTTTCTCGTCACCCACGAGGTGACCCCTTTCGACCTCCTCAGCGCGGAGATCAGCATCTTCTAGGCTGGGAGGCTAATACCTTACCGGGCCCACAGGGCCGACAAGTATTGCGAGCATCTTTGAGCATAGATATTGATCGAGTTTCTTGCTGGAAGTATGGGAGACTATAAGACGCCAGCATCACTGCAGGAGTTCACTCGGTTCGTGCCGCCAGGATGGAAGCCGTTCGATGACGCGTATCCATTCAAGGCCTACATGCAGAGACTTCACTTATGGTGGCGGCTGACCCCGCTGGACGAACGTGAGGCTGGTCCATCAATGGCGGCAAGGTTGTTGGATCGAGCATTTACAGTTGCGATGAACTTGGAGATCACGCGAGATGGAGTGAAGCACACAGGTGACGCAGCCCTCTCACTTCCTCGGCAGTCAGAAGAGCGAGATGCCAACGGGAACATCACGCAGCAGGCCGATATCAGTGGAGCTGGTCACCTGATGCAGAAGTTGACTGAGGCGTTCGAGATTCACGACCAGGACAAGCAGGGCGAGTACCTCGACAAGTTCCTGGACACGAGGCGTGGCAATCAGACGTTGCAAGAGTTTCTATTAAGTTTCCGCGAGAGATATACCGAGGCGAATGACAAGGCGGACTTGACGATCAGCAATGTCGGACTGACACACATGCTGTTCAAATGGTGTGGTTTGCCGGTCAGGCGTATCGCAGACATCAAACTCCACATCAACGGAGATCTAGAGCAGTTTCAGACAGTGTATTCAATGCTAACGAGGATTGCCAAGCAGGAGATGGCATCAGGCAGTGGACATGCACATCACTACACGGACGATGACCAAGTTTCGGACCATGTCGTGGACTACTACCAGGACTATGACGACGAAGGAGTGGAATTGATAGACTGGACACATGACGAGGAGAGTGGCCTACACTATCGCGAGTACTGGACGGAGACTGGTGAGGCGACCTACGGAGCTTACGACGACAACGGCATCTGGTACGAGGCCAACGACATCGAGGCGTGGCTTGACGAGCAGGAGCTGGATCAGGCGTACCAGATGAACGGTTTCAGGAGACGTTTCCGCTTCGGCGGCTTTCGACGGAAAGGTAAAGGCAAGAGTGGCAAGGGCAAAGGAGGACGTGGTCGCGGCAAATCTCGCGGTCGTGGTTTCGGACATGGAAAAGGACGTTGGTACAAGAGCAATCACTACGAGGAGCCGACGGACCAGAGCTTGTGGGGCGACAGGAAAGGTGGCAAGAAGCACGGCAAGCACAACACTCAGGACAGCAACAAAGGTAGCGGATGTAGTACTTGTGGCTCGAAGTGGCACAGGAGCACAGACTGTCCGGCTAACCGTCATCAGCCTGGACAAGCCCAGCAACAATCTGGTCAAGGGTTCTCGACGGTCTCCTTTCATGCTGGAGTATCAGGCGACGACCCGAGGATTAACCTGTCCGCGTACGACGACCTGCCCTTACGACAGTCGGCACCATCGGTCTCATCACACAGTACTGGTTCCTGGGACTTGCCAACATCGCCATCGCCATACGCGCCAGAATCATCAGTGGACGCCTCCGTGTATCACGATTGCCCTGAATACAAGCTGGACCAGGACGACGATGCAGATGACTATGAGTATTCAGGAACGTCTTATGGCGAGCGGGCTGCAGATCGTGATGTGATGGACGGAGTCTATGATGACGAGGAAGCTGAGGAGCACTATGGATACTTCTACAGCCGACTCCGCCAAGGTCAAAAAGGCAAGAAGGGAAAAGGTAAACAGAAAACGGAGCATCAGCCAAAGACATCTCTCTTGGAGACTATCTCCGAGACGCCCTTTCGCCAAGATCGCCCGGCTGCTTCAGATATATTTGGTACCTCAGCTCGTGCTCCGACACAGACATCACGATCAGCCAGGACATCATCGACATCAGCGACGCGAGTATTCGACCTTCCTCAGCGTGAAAGCGTACCGGCCGACACAGAGAGATCAGAAGCAGAAGCTGGCCAACCGACATCACCTCGACCTTCGACTAGCACCTCGAGCACGTCTCAGATGACTGGGTCCCCTACCAAGGGCTCGTTCGCGGACATCATGCACACGTCATTCCTCAGCAATCACATCTTTCACGAGGAGGATGACCCGACGAACGACGGCTCGGTGGCATATCACTCAGTACGAGGAGATAAGAGACTCGGCATCATCATTGACCCAGGAGCTGCAAAAGGTCTTGGAGGCACCGAGACGTTGCGTGAAGTATGTCAGGCACTTCTATGGCCACGAGGCCAGAGGTTGGAGGTGAAGTCTTCTTCGGCCAAGCTGTCAGGCATCGATGGAGTTCCGAATCCATCACTGGGTCTGGGCAAGTTGCCGTTGAACCTGGACGCGCTGCCCAACTCGAGCTTCACGATGGACATGCTCGGTGGCAGCGGCAGTCGATGCCCTCTTCTGATGCCTTTGGAGACGATGATCAATAACACCATGGGCCTTCTCACCGGCATCCTACCGAATCGAGACGGAGTCCTTATCATCAACACATTGGACGGTCTCGGGAACAAGGTGAGACCGACCTGCTACATGAGGACTCTCTACACGGACTCTGGCCACTACTTATTTCCGATCGACGACCCGCAGGCTGGCACTGGCCGTGAGCGAGACCGACTCAAGCAGGCGGTGAAGGCTTACATGGCGAAGGTTTTGGATGAGCGAGCACCTAAGGCACCACAGTACACAGATGATGAAGATCATGAGGCACCAGCAGCACCAAAGGCAGAAGTGGATGAGGCTCCTGAGATCGCACCCGATGACGACGAAATGAAGCAGGAGCCCAAGGAGCACGACGAAGTGAAATATGAGCCTCATGAGCTGGACGAAGTGAAGCAGGAGCCCCAAGAGCACGACGAAGACGAGCCAGCTATTCATCCTCTTGACGAAGCACCACCAGGAGAAGAACCTCAGCCTGTACCAGGAGCTCCGGGTGTTGAGGTACCTCCTCCTCCTCATCCTGATCCCTCTCAGGAGAGACCGGCCAGGAGGCGGATCACGAGCAAGCAAAGGGTGGAGGAGCCAGAGATTGCTATGAAGAAGTGGTACGACGTCAAGCCCAACTTCGATCTCAGCAAGATGGTCTCTCGCCTGAAGGAGGCTACCGACAAGAAGGAGATCTTGCGGTTACTGCTGGGTTTTCACATCAGGTTTTGGCACGCTCCCGTGCCGGACATGGTCATATTCCTCAAGAGTGCAGAATGCTGGAACAAGACGCTGGCCGCAGTCATCACAATGGTCTGTCTGGCCTGTTCTGTGTGCAGGGACTTGGCCAGACCTCTTACAAAACCACGAGCTGGAATCACAATACCACTACGTTTCAACCACAGAGTTCAGCTAGACTTGTTTTTCATGTGGGACAAGGTGTGGCTTCTGGTCATAGACGAACTGTCCAGATACAAAGTGGCGGACATCGTCGCAGATCGCACGCCCAAGGAGCTACTGACTACCTTGATGAGGTCATGGATCAGATATTTCGGGCCCATGCAGATCATGGTTCTGGACCAGGAAGGTGGCCTCGTCTCAGAACTTTCTTCCAGAACGTGCGACAAGCTGAACATCAAGCGACGATATGCCGGCACTGACGACCACACGATGACTGGTCTGGTGGAACGTTGGATTCAGCTGGTTCGACTCTGTGCCATGAAGCTCAAGCGTACCTGCACCACGCAGGGGTTCGAGGTCTCGGACACGGACTTAGTTCAGGAGGCGGCCATGGTTTCTAACAGCATGGTCAGCTACGGAGGTCAGACGGCGACGCAAGTGGTCTTAGGCTTCACACCCAATGACTACTACGACCTTGAGGCCACCACGCTGGACTCCGTGCAGAGCGCCGACGTGAGCTGCCCCGATCCGTTCGAGGCAGCTGTCAGGCTTCGTCTTCTTGCGAAGGCAGAGATGGCACGAGCGATCGTTGAGGACAGAGTTGCACGAGCTAACAGGACACGCGTTCAACAACACGGACCCGAACAGGAGTTGAAGGTCGGAGAGTCCGTTGACATCTACAGAGTACCAGACCGCAAAGATCAGCCAGGCTGGCGCGGCCCGGCTGAGCTCGTCAAGATCTCGGAGGGCACGGCAATAGTTGTCTGGAACGGAGTACCTTACATTCTGCCGGTGCGGTACCTCAGGAGGCACCTGGTCGGCTTCCTAACGTATCAGGCAACCAACATCTCCGAGCTCAAGACAGGCGACCAGCAGATGCTCAACACTCTGGGCAAGTTGATGGACATCGTGGACGGCAGCATCTATGGACAGGTGACACGGCTCGGCAGGACAATCACTCAGGATGGCCAAGTCAAGTGCTCACCTGATGCCAAGACACTGGTAAATCTTCAGCCCTGGAAGTTGAGCATGATGACGTACAGAACGATTTTCCACCTCAAGAGCTTGGACGGCATATTATACGGCACGTCGCTGCGCAGGGTACCACCACTGCATGCAGTTCGGTTCGGCTTACTTGTCTTGTGGGAACGAAAGGATCGCACCAATTACATGACCTACGAGATCGACCCGAGCATGGGCGTGACAGTTGGCAGTCTGGCAAGTTTCAAGTGGGAGAATACCTCGTTCATGATGTACTATTCAATACCATCACAATCGGAACCCTTCCTGGACGAGCACCACTTGCCAGACATGAATGACCTGTCTCGCATTGAGCCAGTACCCGAATCGACGATCGACGTGAACCGTGATGTTCATGACATGATAAGCTTACTTCCCGACTTGGACGACTGGATGGATCAGGACGCCATAGCCGACACACAGCCAGCGGAGAAGAGTCAACTGGATCAGGCCACAGTCGACAGTCCTGGAGCAACACAGCCGTCTACACCACAACGAGAGGCACAACCTCATCAGAGTGAAGGTGTCATTGTTGCTCCACCTGTGGAACCAGTTGCGCAGCCCTGGCGACCTGTACGCTCTGGAAGTACAATTTCAACACCGGCATCTACAGCATCACAGACGAGACCGACACAGACGGCCTCGGCACCATCAGTTGCTCATCCTTTTCCTCCAGTTGTCGGGAAGGAAGACATACATAGGACATCACCTCCTGTTGGAGATCTGGATGCGAGCATGGATCTATCACGGGACCTCAGCAGGATCATGGAGGAGACAGAACAGATGGACATATCTCGAGAACTGAGCAAAGTGATTGACCAGAACCCGATCAGGACTACGACGACTCCGACACCAGGCACATCATCGACATCGGGCATCGGACCTCAAGTCCAGACAGAAGTTCACACCAATCCAGTAGGGCCACCGACAATCTTGAGGCCAGGGTCCACTGACACTGCGGCGGCACCTCCTCCAGCTTCCGCTGATGTGCAGATGGTTCCATATGTACCTATTGCGACATCGACATCAGGTCAATCACCTGCGTCAGACATACCACGACGAGTTCGACTGGACGATCGCGAGGAACGTGCGAGCCCCACCGGATCGCCTATGACAATGGCACCAGGTACATTACCAACGACAGAGGAGACATCACCTGCTGTGCTGGAACCTGGGCAGGCTCACGAGCACGATCTCGCGAAGGAATTGAGTGACCTCATTCAGGCAGACATTGACGATGAAAACAGCATGCTCGTGCCGCGGACGGAGACCGCGACAGACGCGCAAGATTTAGAGGGGACGACCCACGACAAACGATATCATCACGACGTGGAGCAAGCCAGTACGATGAGTTTGCAGCAGAGGCATCCTCGGCGGCGGACAGAAGATCATGATGGAAGCTCACCTGCACTAGGAGATAGACCTCATCTCGATCAAGCTGATCAACCAGTGCAGGTGGAAGCTACGCAACCTCAGGAGCTGGACCTCACGGGAGAGATGGAGAACATCCTGGATCAGACAGCAGCAGATGGTCAGGACACTGGTGCTGTACCACTCATGGACGGAGAACGAGATCTCTTCGCTCGCCACAACACGATGAACAGCGTCATCAATTGGCAGACTGGCGAAGCAGAGATGGTCAACCAGCTGAAGGAGTCCTACGTTGACGACTCCCTCTCGCACATCCTCGAGAGCCACAGTGAGGCGCAGTCATACCTCTCCAGCATCCAGATGAGCGACTTGCCATGGAACTCCAAGGAGGCTTTGTGGACTATTCGAGGACCATGGCGCCAGGATACCTGCTTTCTGTTCTGCATGCGCACTGGTGAGGTGCAGTCCCATGTCGGCGTGAAAGAGTCTGACAACCTGAGCGAGGAGGATGTTCTGACCCACTGGCAGTTAGTAGAAGAGGCCGACTCGAAGGAGCTGCAGGCCTTTGTTGATCACAAGGTCTTCGCATGCAAAGCACGGCGCACGATGGGCAGTAGCAACACCATCGACGCGACATGGGTCAGAAAGTGGAAGTATGATGCGAAGCGCAAGGAGTGGATCATCAAGAGCCGGCTATGCGGACGAGGTTTCCTCGACAAGCAGAAGCACGAGATCCAGCGCCACTCGAGCACCGCCAGCAGGTTGAGTCAGAAGCTGATTGTCTCGACCGTGCAGGTGCACGAGGGTTTCGAGCTCGAGAGCTGGGACATCAGCACGGCCTTCTTGCAAGGGCTGAGCTTCGACGAGATCAGACGTCGTTCGAAGGAGCTCAAGATCAACTGCGAGACGGTGCGCAAGGTGTTCCTGGCACCTCCGGCCAACGTTTGGCGACTGCTGGACAGGCTGCCGAACAGCGGCATCCACGTGAAGGAGTGGGACATCGACCTATTTGTTTTGGAGCTGCTAAAGCCGATGTACGGCCTGGTCGACGCACCACACTTGTGGCAAGTAGCGCTCGCGCTCTTCTTGGTGGATGCGCTTCATGCGAGGGTAAGTCTTTGGGACGAGAACTTCGTCCACTGGACCTATCGAGATCTACCGGCTGAAGTTCGTGACAGAGCTCAAGAGACACGCTCCATTGATGATATTGCAGCGGCACTGTCCATTCATGTTGACGATCTCTTGTCAGCTGGACGCTCTCAACACTTGGAGTATCTGAGGAAGTTGCTGGAAGGCAAGTTCGGAGCGGTGAAGAGACAGCAGCTGCCATTCACACACAATGGGGCACAATATGTGAGACTGAAGGACGGCACGATATTGCTTCAACAAGTTGATCACCTGAGCAAGATACCCTTCTGTCAAGTACCTGATGGAGCTGATGACAAAATGGTGACAGGAGTGTTTGCTCATGGGTTCCGGAGCATACTTACATCGATGCTGTTCTTATGTCAGTGCAACCTTCACATCATGACGGAGGTGACTCAGCTGCAAGGTTTCAACAACGAGCCCAGGATCATACACCTCAAGAGGGCCAATGCACTACTCAAGCGAGCTCAAGGAGATACGACATTGGTGGGCTTGCACTATCCCATGCTGAGTCCTCCGTTTTGTCTTCGAGCAGTTGGCGATGCGAACCACACTACTAAGTCTTCGGTGTACCCTCAGGAGGGACAGTTCGTGTTGCTGATGGAGGACAAGGAGTTGAAGGTTGATGAGGCTCACCTGCTGGTGGACGCATCAGCTCTAACTGGCAGGTGTCACGTACTCATGGCAATAAGTAGCAAGGCAAAGAAGGTTGCGCACTCGACTTCGATGGGCGAGACTAATTGTGGATTGGCCGTGGTATCAGGAGCTCAGATGGTTGCCATGCGACTCTCGGAGATGCACCTGGCTCTGAGCTGCACCACGAAGCAGATGATATCCGTCCTCATCGAGATGAATAACACAGGCCAGTACGTAGTTGCGATTGACCACTTGACGGACTGCAAAGACATGTTCGAGCTGGTGACGGGCCTGAAGGGAGTACCTCAGGACCGTCAGCAGAGGCTGGCCATCATGGCCCTGAGAGAAGAAAGAATGACAGGACGAGTGCGAAATACATTACATATTCCAACGGACGTGATGCTGAGTGACGCTTTGACGAAACCTGGAACATTTCCTCAGCTCATGTACCTACTCACAACCGGCATCGCCAAGTTTCATGGAAGCAAGAAACCGATCACCTGCAAGCGTATGTTACATCGACCTGGAGCTGTCTCAGAGTCGGACTTGGAGAGTATCCAGAGGTTCGACTAGATTGGTTGCACGAACATCACAGAGGATAATATTTTCTGATGTATCACTTTCTATGATTTCTGGATTACTGTACTATTTTATGAGCTTCAGCACCGTGCTGGAAAACATTTCCGACATCAATGTAGCGTGTGGAAGGCGCCGCCCGGGCTGCCTCATCTTTGCACAGTTTTCCTAGAGAGTAGAATGAGAGTGAGATTTCGTGTTCCCTCTTGGCTAAGATCAAGTGCAGTATCTGTTGTATGATTAGTAGCATGCAGGCAGGCTTTGTGTAAGAGGATATTCGACCGTGATCGCATGAATGCTCAAGGATGCGGGTTCGCTAGCTACAAACATTTCAGTGGGGGGGGGGAGGGGGGAAAGGGGGCGAGGCGAAGGGGGGGGGGAGGGAGGAGAAGATGGCCTCTCTCCCATCCTCCCGCCCCCCATCCCTCCTTCCGGCGGCCGGGGGGGCGGGAGGGGGGAGGAAGGGGGCCTCCCGTCCTCCTGCCCCCCCCTTCCCTTCTCGGTCACCTCGGGGATGTTGGAGAGAACCGAGGGGCAGCGAGGGCGGGGGCTGTGAGCAGAGTGGTGGGGTTGGGTTCATGAGGGGCGGGGAGGAGGAGTTGCAGACGGAATGAGCATGGTGGTGCTTACGCTGCTTGCGGGAGAGAAGCGAGAGGCGAGTGGAGGGGAAGGGCGAAGAAAGGATTGAGTGGAGGGGGGGGGGGCGATGGAGGGGAGAGAGGTAAGGAGGCAAGGGTTAGGGAGGGTCAAGTTGAGGTGAGGGGGAGGGCATCGAGGGGCGACAGGGGGAGGGAGAGGAAGGAGGACTCCCTGTTCTGCACCTCCCCTTCCTCCTCTTTGCCGTCCTCCCTGGACTCTTCCTCTCCCCTCCCTCCTCCTTTCTTGCCCCTCCTCCCGCGACTCGACTCTCTCTTATTGTTTACCTGTTTCATCTCCCCTCCTTCCCTACTCCCATCCACTTCCTTGCAGATGGGCCTCATCTCCCCTTCCTTCCCTCCCTCCACCCTCCTTTCCCTCTCTCCCCCCCTCGTCCTCGCAGAGGGGCCTCCTCGGTGCGCAGGCTGCCCAGATCGGGCATCGCCGGCGTGCACAGCCACCGCCGCAAGGCGGGTGGCCGGGAGGAATCTTCCAGGAGAAGGGGGGCGCTCGCGAGGAGAAGCAGGAGGAGGTTCACTGCCCATAGAGTGACGGAGTCCGAGAGAGAGAGGGAGATAGAGCTAGCGAGAGGGAGGGAGATGATGATGATGATGATGATGATGATGATGATGATGATGATGATGATGATGATGATGATGATGATGATGATGATGATGATGATGATGATGATGATGATGATGATAATGATGATGATGATGATGATGATGATCATGATCATGATCATGATCCTGATCATGATGGTGATGGTGGTGGGAATGATGCTGATGATGATGATGCTGATGCTGATGATGATGCTGATGCGGATGATGATGCTGATGGTGATGCTGATGGTGATGATGCTGCTGATGATGGTGATGATGATGGTGATGGTGACGATGATGTTGATGCTGGTGCTGATGCTGATGCTGATGTTGATGCTGCTGATGATGATTATGATGGTGGTGGTGATGATGAAGATGATGCAAATGATGATGCTGATGCTGATGCTGCTGATGATGATTATGATGATGCTGATGCTCATGCTCACGCTGATGCTGACGCAGATGAGGCTGATGATGAGGATGCGGATGAGGATGAGGATGCGGATGAGGATGAGGATGAGGATGAGGATGGGGACGAGGATTGGGATGAGGATGAGGATGATGGTGACGATAATGATGACGAGGATGAGGATGAGGATGAGAATGGGGATGCTGAAAATGAAGATGAGGAGGAGAAGGATCAGGTTCAGGACCAGTATCAGGATCAGGATGAGGATGACGGTGAGGAGTCGGATGAGGAGGATGCTGAGGATGAGGACGAGGATGATGACGATGATGATGATGCTGATTATGGTGATGACGATGAGGATGAGGATGAGAATAGGGATGCGGATGTTAATGATGAGGATGAAGATGATCATGATGCTGATGCTAGGTATGATCATGTTGAGGAGGAGGGCGAGGATCAGGATCAGCAGGATGATGATGAGCATGAGGATGATGATGCGAACGATGATGATGCTGATGATGTTGATGCTGCTGCTGACGATGATGCTGCTGATGATGATGCTGCTGATGATGAGGATGAGGATGAGTATGATGATGATGGTGATGATGATGAGGAGGGGGATCAGGATCATCATCAGGATCAGGATCAGGAGGATGAGGATGATGATGATGATGATGATGATGATGATGATGATGAGGGTAAGGATGAGGATGAGGACGAGGACGAGGATGAGGACGAGGATGAGGATGAAGATGAGGATGAGGATGAGGACCAGGATGATGATGATGGTGATGATGATGACGATGAGCATGCTTAGGTTGATGATGACGGCGATTAGCATGGTGATGTAACTCATGATGATGATGGTGCTGATGATGCTGATCGTGATGATGAGGATCATGATGATGACAATGACGATGATTATGATGATGGTGATGATGATGATGATGGTGGTGGTGGTGATGGTGATGATGGTGCTGATGGTGATGCTCATTATGATGATGAGGATGAGGATGAGGCTTAGGATGTGGGTGAGGATGGGGTTGATGACGATGAGGATGATGACGATTCTGATAATCATGATGGCGATTATGCTGCTGATGATGGCGATTCTGCTGATGATGGTACTGATGGTGCTGATGATGATGTCGATGCTAAGGCTGGTGCTGATGATGCAGTTGTTGGTCATGGTGAACACATATACTGATGATGATGCGGATGCAGCTGGGAACGAGGATGAACATGGTGAGGATGATGATGTTGATGATGACGCTGATGGTGTTGATGATGGTGATGATGATGGTGCTGATGATGCTGATGATGATGGTGATGATGCTAATGCTGGTGCTGATGATGTTGATGATGCTGATGAGGATGCTGATGGTGGTGGGGATGATGCTGATGATGATGCTGACGATGATGATGCTGATGATGATGGTGATGGTGATGGTGAGTATGCTGATGATGATGGTGATGATGCTGTCGCTGCTGCTGCTGCTGATGCTGATGATGATGAAAATCATGGTGACGATGATGATGCTGGTGGTGATTATCATGAGACTATTGGTGATGATGCTGATTATGAAGATGATGGTGATGATGATATGTTGATAATGCTGATGATGAGGCTGATTATGTTGATGATGATGCCGTTGATGGTGATAGTGACGACGCGACGACGACGATGCTGACGCCGATGATGCTGATAATGATGTTGACGATGATGATGAGGATGATGATGATGACGATGCTGCTGATGATGTTTGTGGTGATGATGATTACGATGATGATGATGCTGCTGATGATGAGGAGGATGATGATGATGGTGATGGTGATGATGGTGATTGTGATGGTGATGGTGATGATGGTGATGGTGATGGTGATGATGCTGATGATGACGATGATCTCGATGATGATGATGATGATGATGATGATGAGGAGGAGGATGATGATGATGATGCTGATGATGACGACGACGATAATGGTGATGTTGATGAGGCTGCTGCTGATGGTAATAATGATGATAAGGATGATGATGATGCTGATGATGGTGATAATTATGCTGCTGCTGCTGAGGAGGTGTAGGATGATGATGAAGAGGAGGAGAAGGAGGTGGAGGAGGAGGGGGGGTCGAGGACGAGGTCGAGGAGGGGCATGGGGGGAGGAGGAAGATAGGAGGACGAGGGAGGAGGAGGAGGAGGAGGAGGAGGAGGAGGAGGAGGAGGCGGAGGAGGTGGAGGATGCGGAGAAGGCGGAGGAGGCGAAGGAGGAGGAGCAGGAGGAGGTGGTGGACGCGCAGCAGGAAAAGGCGCAGGAACAGCAGAAACAGCAGCAGCGGAAAAGCATGCGGATATGGGTGAGGAGGCGGGGGCGGATGCGGACGTGACTTAGGCGGAGGAGGAGGAGGCGGAGGAGGAGGAGCAAGCAAGCAAGATTTCTCGGATGCCGCCCACTGTCTCAACGGCGGCGGCAATACAGAGTAGCATCTGGGCGGCGGCAACATCCGCACCTTCCCTCATCAGCGAGCGCTGCGGATGGGGACGCCGCCTGAGGCCCTCGACCCACCCGTTGGCTGGGAGATTCCAGCTGGGTGGATACTGGGTAACACCCCGTTGCAGCCCGATCTACAGATTGCGGCCGAGGGGGCCTCGAGCGTCGGGAACGACGAGGCATCGGCACAAACGAATCCGACAGTTCGCGAGTCGGTCGTAGCCCAGGCGGAGGCGAAGGAGGCTTAGGACGAGGAGAGGGGCTCGAAGCGCTGATCGGGACCACTGGAATCCCCGAACTGGGCGGAACCACTGGCATCCCCGACATGCCGTTATGGTCCAGGCTTTTCCTGGACTTTGTCAGTGTTGATCTTCAGAAAGGCGCGCACTGGCGGGCCATTCCTCCGAACCCATTCCAGTCCCAGTGGCCCGATGGCTGGCGGCGGCATCCAGGGGTACGGCTGGCAGAATCGTAACTATCGTTACCATGGCTACAAGTACAATCAGAGCCAATGGCAGGTGGGCTCAGACGGTTCGTGGGTCACACCCCAATATGAAGGCAAGAGGACGTGTTCGCAGTGCTCATGCAAGAGAAACAAAAGCGTACTGGACGAACTGCAAGCACTGCGGCGCGCCTCACGATCGACAGTTTCATCGCCTGCCTCCTCGCCCTGGTCTCCCTGCTTCCGCTGTCGCAGGTGCCCATGGCGCAGATGGAGCGGGTGGGGGGCCACGAGCGTCTCGGGCCCCAGGCCGCGCGGGTGTTGCCCCCGATATTGGCCTGGACGAGCCCGCGCAGGCGGCGAAGCTCATGGAGAAGTCTGGCAACTTGGGGCCTGCCGCCAAGCACAAGAACGAGCTGGCAGCCCGCCGCGCGTCTGGGCCGCCGCCGCGGCAGCGGGCTTCAGGGGCGGACAGGCGGGGGCAGCAGCCCGAGTCAAAGCTCAACAAGGAGATCCAGCTGGCCGAGTCATTCAGCCAAAAGCCCATTGCCCAGCAGGCCGCCGCCGCCTCGGTGCTGGGCGAGCTGGAGTCGGCAGGGTCCGACTACACGCAGGTGGCGTCGGGGATGCATGCCCAAGTGCGAGTGCCTGGTGGACCTCGGGCCATCTCGAGCAACGGGGTCACGCTCGACGACATCGTGGACGGTAAGCTGGAGAAGTCATGCCACTCGCTCTCCGGCCTGTCGGAGTATCATAACCTCAGCAAGGAGGAGATCGAGGAGGCCGAGGCGCGCGCCAAGGCCTTCTCGGCAGGCATCAAGGAGATTGGCACGCAGCTGTTCGGGGCCATCCGCGACAAGACGGCGGAGTTGCGCGCCGAGCACAAGAGCACGCTGCCCCGCCTGGAAGGCAAGAAGAGGAAGTGCAATGACGGGGTCGCCGCCACGCAGGACACCAAGGCCGCCCCTGAGGCAGCAGCGGGAGAGCCGTCGTCGCAGAAGATAGGGTCTTCTGCAGGCGCCCCGCAGGCGCCCTCCGCCCCCCGAGCCAGCCCCCCTGCCGCCCCGACGGTCAAGGGGCGCGCCAAGCAGCTCAGGGCCGCCAAGGGTGCGGACAGGGGCCGCCCAGAGCAAGATCTTCAGCATGCATTTTGGCCAACAGTCGATAGCAGCTCAGTTTTGCAGTGCCCTTCCTGGCCAGGAGGGGGTAAGCCCATCTAGTCCTTGGTGGGCGACTTCTGGGTCCTTGAGTGCCGTTGCGGGCACGCAGGTTTCTGTTACCCAGCGTTTCAGCCCCGTCAATTTTGGTGCATCGGTTTTCCCCGTAGTCCCTGAGCCCCCTGGACAGGGACCCATAGATCTGGCGATCGAAACAGTAAATTCCACGTGGTGGTCATCTTTCAAAACATGGTTTCCTCAGACGTCGGCCGCCATAATGCTTTTGCAGAAGCACCGCCTCGTCTCCCAGGACGCCATCAATGCTGCAGTCAGGTGGGCCAAACGCCAGGGCTGGTCTGCCTGCCCCCCCCCCTGCCCTCCGCGCGGATTGCGTCGGCTCGTCGAGGGGAGTCGGGGTCCTGGTCCGTGATTTTTGGGGCCATGTTCCAGGACAATCGCGACCCCGCCATAGTCCCAGCGAGGGCTGTGGCAGTTCTTGCGCACTTCCCTGAAGACAGTCGCGCGACCTGCCGCTGCATGCATCTGCGCCACTGCCAGGACCTGTCAGATAGCAACGTCGACATCATAAGTAGGGTCGCTTCGTTCATCGAGTCGATCGGCCGGCCGACGACGGTGGGCGGATTTCAGAATGACTCTTATACAATTTCAAGAAGTCGGGTGCGATGGAGCGACTCGGGGACCAAATCATTTCCCCGGGCAACGTGGTTGGCGCATGTTTGGGAATTGGTGGGCTGAAGCTTTACGATTATTTCCTGGTCATGGGGGGCCTCGAGAAGGTCATCGAGGATGCTCGAGCTGCACGCTCTCCATGAAGTTCGCCACGCACTCCTGTCTGCCTGAGTTTTTCTACGGCAAGCTGGCATCTTTGAACGGGCTTGCTTTCCGAAAACCGCCTCCCCTGCCAGTGCAAGAAGCTCTCGGTCCTCATCCCCTTCCTCCTCCGCAATGGGAAGCCGTCGCGGAGCGGGCGAGGCGGGTGGCAACGCTTCTTGATGCTGGCCGTGCCGCGCCAGTTGCCGATGGTCTCGCAGCATTGCGTCGGGCGTGGGCCGACACTGCAGAGCAGGAGCCGATGAAAGCTAGGCAAACTGCCCCCCATTGCATCGGCGCTCGCCGCGAGCTCCCAGCTCTGCATTTTTGCGGCCCTCATCGAACCCAACGAGCCTGATGACGCAGCAGGCCCTGCGTGCGCAGCCAGGTGGACGGTTAGTACGTTTCGCGCACCCTCACTCTTTGCCATCCTCGGCTCGCCCTCGCCACGTTTCTCCGCGGGCGTTCGACGCCTCGCGCTCCAGCGCGCCGCGGGGGGCAGGGCCCGGCCTGCGCTCGGCGCCGATGGGCCGCGAAGCGCTGGATCGGCACCTCCTCCAACCGCCTGAGGTCGCTGCCCACGGCGAACGTCAGGCGCGCCCGTCTGTCCTTCGATTCGACCCTGCGCGTCTGGCGCGCGCGGCAGTGTCGAGCGTGCTCGCCGACGCGCGCCGGCGGCGTAGGCACCAGAACATCCTCCTAGTATTGCTCGGTCGCTCTGCGGCAGTCGACCGGGCCGTTCGGGTCTGTCTCGATCGCGCGGGCGAGCGCGCGCCAGATCTGGACGCGCGGAGGCCCGAGCGACGCGAGATCCTCGTCTTCGGCTGTGCGGCGCTGAGCCTCGGCGCAGTAGTTCCGGTGTCCCTGGCGCCGGGTCTGCGTCGAAGGCTGGCCAGACCTGATCAGGAATGCGATGCTGATGACTCTGCGCACGTCGCGCAGCCCGGCGCCGTTGGCCAAGCTCAGCTTCGCGAGTTTGGCCACAAGTGACACATGACGTCTCCTCCTTTGGTGCGAGCCTTGGCGACGGCCTTGGCCTTTCAGCTGTCACTCTCGTCCCGTCGCCGTCGATCGTCGCGACGTTCGCCATTCAAGCTGGGGCCCCTTCCATGGCCAGCAAGCGGTGGGGCAGGCAATGGGCAGGGATGTAGGTGGGCATCAGATGCTTCTGCAACTCCTGAAACGAGCCCGTGGCCAATTCACACGAAGAACGCTGCAGGGTCGAGGGGGCAGCAAGCGAGGTAAGTCTCCGCGCAGCATGTGGTATCCCCCCCATGGAACACGAAATCACTAGATGTCGTCGATGCGCAATGAACCTGATAACTAAACATGGCATGACACACGGCGCTGATTACCAAGAGCAATGATGCGTGGAATCATACGGCGACCATGCTGCGCTACATTTTGCGCGTGAATTGCACGCCGATCATGAAGAATTTCATTTCACGCTGTACCATCTTCACGGACAAGCTGACAATGATAAACCCCTTGGCGTCCAATCGCAGGAGCATGATGCTCAATGACATCCTCTGGCATCTGGCTGGGAAGAGGCCATGGCGATGCGATCGAGACAGAATGATGTGTGCTCTCCAGTTGCTTCATACAATGCGTAGGGAATCAGCCGAGGCCTCATCTTAAAACAGCATGAAAGCGCACGTCGACATACTCGAGCAAAGCCCCTCCTTCTTCCAGCACGTGCAGGGATCCAAGGTCTAACCCAGGGGCGCGCAGAAGCGGCCAGACACCCAGAGGGACGCAAACAATATAGTGTGCCCTGTAGCTTCTCCACAATATGTGCCCAGCAGAGCCCGAGAATGCGTGCGTGTGCTCCCGAGGATGTCCTGCTAACTCCTGAAGCAGACGTACACGGCGAATGCAGACCTTGAGTTCAACGGGTGTCAGACGCCACCAGTACGGGGCCTCGGCGCATGTGAGCGAACGCGGGTGACCCAGAGCGTCACAATCACAGGCAGCACCCCGCATGCTTTTGCGCGCGTAAGCTGCGACCGCATTCGTGAGCTTGGCACAATCAGCCTTGCACGGCAGGTCGTGTCCAAGCCAGGATTACACACCTTGAACAACAACATGCACCGTCCAAGGCGATGCGGCACCCCTGCAAGATGCCAAACAGAGCCAAGCAAATGCCACCCAGCGCGAACAGCAGCCAATCTTGCTTGGAGCCCCTAATCGAAGTTGAGTGAAGAGGTCCCCATCAATCATGGCCCCAGGACTCTTGTCCAGCTGCGATGGTTTTCCAGGAAAGCGAAGATCCCCAGAGCGAGTAAACAAATAATGCAGCATCTTGCTAAATCAGATCCTGCCGATACCCAGCGGTGCCCAGACATTCATCGAAGTCCTGGTTCGAGTAAGAGCTAGCTATGGCAAGGGCGGGCGACGCGGAGCGACCGCCTACCAACTTTTTGGTAAGATCGTCTGCGTAGTTGGTAAGCGAAGTGTCGGCCTATTCCCCTCCCGCCCGCGAGCGAAAGACGAGGTAGTCGACATGTGGATCCCATCTTATCTGCCTCTTGCCGCGCGCCGGCGGGGTCGAACGCGTGGACGAAATTGCGCACGGCGAACATGTCCCCCATCAGCCCCCACCCCCATTATAAAGTGAGCTGGGGACAGGGAGCCGGAGCGAACGCGTGCCCGCGGCCGCGCGGCTCAAGCGGCTGGCCGCCCAGATCTGATTACGCCTCAGCGCGAGGTGTACGATGTGCCATCGATGCCAAGATGCTGCTTGAGATGGCTCGCCCCCTATTACTGGGACTATCGTTACTGCGGCACAACAGAGCGGGAGCTGGGCTTCGCCTAAGGCGAAGCTGTTGGTTGGGCCTCCCAACCCCCTTCAAACTTGGTAGCGGAGCTGGCCTATGGTGGTCAGCTCTTGCTCAACTCCTCACCATCCACGGCACTATCTGGTGGATTACAGACGTGGCGGAACATCAGGGTGCAGTGGGTTTGCGCGGAGGAATGTATATAACTACGCAGTGTAGCAAGGGCGCTTGCAGTGACACTTCTGCTTACGCGGAGGCCTCTTATTTTCGTCCTGCATCCTTGCGCTACTACACTCCTGAAGTCCACCCACCTACTCAAATTGGAAACATCTTCGAAGACATAATGCATGGAAACATGCGATGCGACGCGGCGCCACCCCCACCCCGACGCAGACTGAGGACCGCGCATCGGAAGCCCCAACCGACAACATCCGACTACGACCTGCGAGGCCATTGGATTGGCGTTATTATCTTCGGGCTCGCATGGGTCGCGATCGGGCGCGCGGTAGGACATATGCGTGGCGGAGACGACACAAGAACGACCGGCACTCATTGGGGCCCAGCCGGTCAGGCACCTTTTCTCGTACATGCTTGGATCAACGTGGCCGCGGGCAATGCGACGCCCTCCCGACAAGCTGAAGCCCCGCGGCGATTTCGGGAGGCCTCGCGCGGACCATAGCCACGAGAGCCCCCCAAGCAGTTATCAGTTTTGACATTAACGTAGGTGGCCGCCATAACGACGGAATCACCTACATCATGTTCCTCTTAAGTGCGAAGTTCGAGAATTTAGAAGAGGAGCGCCAACTCAACTCTGGCACAGCTCTCATTGACTTCCGAGCCCATGCGGGAGAGCGAATCGACCAGACGTTGGCACGCCACGAGATAGCCCGCTATGAAGCTGAAACGGCAGGCTTTTACATCCCCAACTTCCAAAGTGTAGCACTGTTTACTCAGAGCTTGGAGTGGGGACATCGCGTGCACAGCAACTCCTGCAGCCACTAAACCACCACATGCCGAGAGACCAGCAACAGTTGGACGCTCTACTTGAACGCATGAGGTCATATGCAGACATTGCTGAGAGAACCCTTGGCAAACCGAGACCTTCCACGCGGAGGCAATCGCGGGGAAGCTTGTTAAAAACGCGTGGAATGACGATCCACAACCAACTGAGACCATTACACTGCTGGCTCAGAATGGTGGATCGGCCTCGGGGTCGCAAGACTCCTGGGCCAGGTTTCGGGGGCCGCCCGAAGCGGTATCCCTTACACAAGCCACAACCCTAATGGGCTCAGCGGGGCAACCTGCCGTGTCCGGCTTCGACTCTGGTACTGACACCGATGCGTCTTCGGAAGACCAGGCCACAGTCCTTGACTACTCCGATATGCCTACATACCTCACGGAAGAGTAACAGGCCCAATGGTTATTCTTAGGATACCAGAAACATAAGCGCAGATGGAGGCGGTTTATGAAGGAGCCAGTCCGTAAGGTACGGCGTATCGTCCGACGAGCACCCAAGGGAAAAGTTAAGGGCCGAGGTTAGGGTAAAGGTAAGCGTCGGCGATTGCATGGCAGAGGCATATTAGCACTCCTAGCAACCCTTACCAGGCCACAATATGAAGAGAGATTCTTGGGCGCAGGCAGGAATCGCAGGCATACATCAGGAAAAGGTAAGGGACGTAGGGGAAATCCGAAGGGTGCCAATGGCAAAACTATGGAGTGCGACATATGCCATAGCACAGCGCACTTTCGCCGCGAATGCCTTCAGGGCGATGGGAGAAGCAGAGGTCCGTCGATACATCTGGCTCAAACTGATTCGGATATACAGTATGTTGACTGGGAGTCACTTTTTTAGCCGACCCTGCCGATAGCTCAGTTGCAGTTGTTAACTTCATGGCTGCCAGCTAGTTGAGTGCCAGTATGTCCTTCGAGAATTACGCCGACGAGCAGTTCGAGGAGGTATTCACTGGCCACAATGGTATTGATGATCTGGCAGACCGGCTGGGAGTACCCATCACGGGGCAAGCTGCAGATATTGAATGCGTCGAGAACTTCCTCGCGCCCGCCGAAGGAGATGACGAAATGGCGGGGGCGCCCGCGGATTCAGAAGCCACTGTTCCTGCAACAGAAGAGGAAATACAGTTGATGCTTTATCCTCGGCTTATTGGACATCCGGCAAACAGGAAATTGAGTCATGATGATCCTTTGCGGGGAAACCCGCGAGACGTCAGCGATCTGTCTGAGCGCAATCAGGATGAGCTTGGCCACAATGAAGGATTTCAGTACGCATTTGTAGCTTCGGACCGCTCCATGAGCCGCCAGGAGCGATCGGCAAGCCGCCAGTTCTGGAAAGTATCGCGCCGGCGACGATGACGAAGGATAGGAAGATGACGCTCGTCTGGCACGTCGCAGTCGGATCCCCAGTCGCTCACCCAACCGTGCGCGCGCGCTCCAGTGGCGCTCGCTCCAGCGGCGCTCGCCCCAGCGGTCTTCAGCGCCCTCGCCCTCCTGACGCGGGAAAGCCAGGGGCCCCTCCATGGCAGGCCCATAGACCTGACACTCCCCCGAGGAGGGAGCGTCTGCGGGGGAACCCGCCTCAAGGGGATCAACCGCAAGAAGAATATCCAGAAGACGAACTACAGCGCCTTGTTGGCTACTCGGAAGCTGGATTGGCTCGTCAGCATATACCCCCATGTACGATGCAATAGTGGTTGGACCAGGTTTGGACTGAGCACCAGATTCGTCGCCGGCGTTCTCTTCGCAAGGTTGAACGCACTGAAGAAGGCAAGATCATTCGCTCAACAAAGGACAGGACCTGTCAAAACAAAAGAAAGTCTTATCCAGCGCGACCTCAAGAGGGCGATCGCTGAGGAGCGGAAACTTTACAGAGGCGTTGTTTGCACATGCCCCGAATTTGCCGGCCGCAGGCTCGGTTGCCCCACGAGGCGCCCATCAAGACGCCCGAACTTTACAAAGACCGTGAGTTTGGTCTCATGGTGATGGTCGGGGTTACTGCACCGATCCTAGTACAACGCCATGGGAGGAGCAGTTGACGGAAAATCGCTACGAGCCAGCTACAGCCGACGAAATACCCCAATCTATCAAGAGACGGAAACACCTTTCACCTTTTCATCATTTGAAGGCATTCAATCGTGAGTGGAACGCGGGGAAACCTGCTTCGCCCAAATCAGAAGGAAGACGATCAACAAGAAGCTGATGATGTTGAATTTGAAGCGATGGCCGGAGAGGTAGACCCCACGGAGGCAGCTGCTGCAGGGTACGACTCGGGCTTCTCCGACACCCTCACCACTGGCGCGGACAGCGCGGGCATCACGTACGAGACGGACACCCCTATATCGATCCTAGGTACGCCGTTGCAAAAGAAATTATATTTTTCAAAAGAAAACCGGTCTACCGCGCTGGATCTGCAGGCTGTTTAAAGACCCGAATAAAACAGAAGCTTAGCTCTACCAAATACAAATTGTCCATCAAGAACAAGGCCATTATCGGTAATATGGCATTTATAAAGCCTGATGGTAAAAACCTGAACCCTGGCAGAGGGCCGTGCGATATGGGCCATGGACACCTGCAGGGGCAACGGCTAAGGCAGCTCCCAAGCCGAAAACAGATCCGCCGATTGATATTTCTCCATCTTCGGATTCGTCGGCTCCGTCTAAGTCGCTCGGACCTGATCAGCTCAGACCACCGCCCAAACAGAAGAAGAGGAAGAGCCCAGATGATCCTATCCTTGGAGATAGCAAGCAACAACGACCTGCGGGGCAACCTGCTGATCGACGTCGATCTAGAGGACCAGCAGTGGCCTCCGCGGCAGCTGCATTTCAAGGCGCCAGTACTCTTCTTCCGAAGGACCCTGTACCACGTCGCGGCCCTACACTTGGCCGGACACACAGGACTGGCTGGACGCCGACGCTGGAGGGATCATCGAGGGATGCTTCTTCAACGCGGCGTGGTACCGATAAGAAATTATTGGAAACCACGTCAAAGGCATCAGGGGCAGCTCCCAAGGATAAGATATACGAGTATTACAACATCAATGAGAAGAAGCGCCAGGACTTCGACATGAGTACCCCGCCAAGGACTCCTCGGACGCCCAGGGGAACAGCAGGCGCTGCCTCGTCATCGGCAGGCGCTCGTGCCTCGCAGCATCAGCAGCAGCTCAGAGCACTGCGGGGCAACCTGCTCAGAGTTCTGCGGGGCAACCTGCTCTTGCTTTGGAAGTGCCTGTTGAGTGCCGACAGTATTGGGGCCGTTTACGCACTTCCAGGCGCATGAAGATCAACCCAGCATACCACCCCAATTATGACGACGGGTCTGATCGATACATTGCGGTGAAAATGCGATATTCAAGATGCCGCCGTCCGCGCCGACAAGGGCGCTCACGCGCGCCAGGTGGTGCGTGATTTCTTGCGTAGACGCCCGGCGCTCACGCATCAATCGGAGAAGACCGACTTGAGTGGGATCCGTGAAGCAGACAGAGTTGTTGGCCCAAAATTGACCCACGAGGAGCAGCGCCACTGCTCAGAATGGCTTACGACTGCTCTTCGCCCCAAACCATTTCACAATAACCATCTCTCTGATAGGTTTCTGCAAGCAGTACCGTCTTTCGATGAATTCGATGGGTGGGTTGAGTTTTCAGAGCTGCTCGACCAGTGGCCACCTGAAGGATGCGGTCGTCATCATCACAAACACCTGGAGACGGTGCGCCCGTATCTCAGGAAACGCCATTGGGCATGCCAAGCATTGACTGTGCTGAACTTGATTGGCATGGTCGACAACACTGGGATGCAGAAAAACAGGCTACAGCTCAAGAAGTGCAAGTACGCAATTGAGACGCACGAGACATTTCATCCGCCCAAGAAATGGACGCAGCAGCCCTGGGATATAATGCCCTGAATCATTGTATATGAGGATAAGAGATTTGACTATTCCAGGTGCGCCTTGCTTCTTTTATCATGGTACCCAGTGGGAAAACATCCCGACTATATTTAGCATAGGGCTGTCATGCCGCGCCGACGACACCATCAAGAGAAAAGGCAGACAGTTTGTTCATGCTTGCCCATATTTACCGGGCGACAGCAGAATCCAGTCCGGCCTGCGTGTCGACTCCCAGATATTGGTTATGGTTAGTTTGAAGAACTTGCTTCGGGATAGTATGGCTATTTGGCGCTCAGCAAACGAGATTATAATGTCGGCAGGCCGGAACGGCACAATTCCTTTGATTCGCATCTTCCAGCTTATAGATATTCTGCCCAGCGACAAGTGCAGGCACAACCGCGTGTGACACGCATGGATCAGCCCCCTGTACCTGTCGGACAACGATCAGAAGCATCCGAGCAGTGATCTTTCTATCGGAGACATGTACGAATGTCGAAATGATGCATCATCATTGAAATATTGGTTTATTCCAAAGACTCCTTACAACTTGAAGCGCCCCGAACCGACGCCCATCCAGGAGGTCGAGTTCTCTGCAGCATTTATGTTGCAAGGTGTGTATCAAGCGGAGACACCTGCAGGGGGATCTGACGGATCATGGACTCAGGCCCAAAGTGCGGACGTGACAGGTATGACTTTGAGTGGAATTACTCCCACCGACATGCTGTGCGCCAGCGATCCGTGGCGTGCTCAGATGCAGCAGCTGCCAGTACCTGCAGGGCAACCTGCGTCGTTCGCACCTATGAGCAGAGCCACAACTCCATTTGGGACTCCACAGAGTGCTGGGAGCACCAATAGCCCAATAGCCTACAGGCAAGGCCCCAAAGCATCCGGATGGACCCGCAGCTCTACCAGGCTTTACAGGCGCCATCGCCATTCGCATCGCCGCGTCCACATGCGGGGCAACTTGCTTTTCCTGATCACCACGCTGCACAGAGGGCCGAGAGCCTAGTTGGTCAGCAAGAGTGGACGTACGGGCAGATGCGCGAAGCCGCACAGAGCACGCGTAGGGATAGCATCGATCTCCCATGGGAGTATGTCCCGGACCCAAATCCATCACCAGACAACCCCAATCTGCACGGATACGTGCCAGCATTTTTCAGTCATCCGACATACGATCCGACAGCTGCAGAGCGCCCTACAGCACCGTCGATGGACTTCCCGTTGTATCCTGACTACCATGCTCAGGTAACTGGCAATCCTCGTGTGGGAATGCAGCCAGAGAGCCCGTATGTACGAGCGACGGCCGACGACTTCTACCAGTCTCAGTTGACGCGCGGCTTTGGTTACACGTCAGGCGTGCCGGGCCAGATTCCTCATTATGGATATTTGGCTACCTCTATGGACTCAGATGTGATGCAGTAGACCCCCGGCCTGGTAGTGCCATCATCCATGGCGATGCTGCCGTGTCGGTTTGAAATACGACCGTTCAAGTAAGTTGCCTAGCGGATCAGATCTGCAAGTGGCAGCTACATGCACGCGCATCCCGATCCAGTTGTGGAGGTGCACGTGCCAAACCGCAGGGAAACTTGCACAACTCACTGAGCATAGAAGCATAGATTGGACTGGCATGGCCAAGGAGCTCAAAAATCAGAATGGCACAGCAAAACATTGGCTATCAAGACCGCGAGATTGATTGATCAAATGGAGTTACACCAGACACAGAGAAACCACACGAGTGCTGTACACCTTAGCATCCACACACGAGTGGATAAAGGAGTTCGAACTTACGTTCAGTCTCCGAAGACTGCCCCTGACTGGGGCCATGTCGTCAGACGGGCAACGATGAACCTGGACGACAATCAGATCATACAAGACATCAATATCCAGGACCAGCCGATCGGGCACAATTACAATGCACCGTTGCCGACCGGTGCAACTAACATTCGCACTCGATTTTACTTGGGAGCAGCCTGAGCCGGCTCTCATCGGAGAAGGGGGCCCACGTCCACGCCCCAGGCGAGTTGCGTTCGTCGACGACGAACGCCCCCCTCGTCCTTCGATTGAGCGCGGCCGCGTGCTCCCCTCTATTCCCGAATTTCCGACGATAAGTTCAGCTGGTGTTGAACAACAGATTGATCAACAGAAAGCACTACCGACCGATGCCCGAATCCAACAGAAAGAAAAACAGAAAGCCGACAAAGAAGCGGGCATCAAGCCACGCAAGAATTCCAAGATAGTCGAAGAAGGCAGCGATGACTGCGGAGATACCTTAAAGGTCTCTGATGTAGTGCGTACTACACCGACGCGCCCCTTGACTCCTGCACGGAAAGCGACGATAAACCGGAAACCTTCATCACATTATTTGCGGGGCTACCTGCTGAATCCTACGCAGATGTCTTCTCCATAACCCCAACCAACCTTATGCAATGGACGACACAACACGGTTGACGCGTTGGAATTATGTGGAGGAAGTGGAGGTATATCGCAGCTAGCATTCAGCCGAGGTTTGTCCTCAGGGGGAAACCTAGCAAACGCTCCTTTGTTGACCTTGGGAACAAGGATGTCCAGGATGCAGTGATGCACTACCTAGACGTTTGTTTCGTCAATATTGTCATACTACAACCCAACTGCAGAACGATTGGACTACCTTCACAGTTCACTCCCAGGTCAACTACGATACCTGGTATGAACACAAAGAAGATCTGTCGCATATCAAATTGTGTGGTAAGGTTGCTATACGTCAAAACGATCTTCGATGACTTATTTACGAGAACAATAAGTGGGTACTTGGGTTGACCAGATACCACCATGGACTGCATCGGCCAAATGCAAGGGCACACTTGCAAGATGATTATTGGCCACTATACTACTGGCTCGCGCGAATTCCATGGGTTTTGATTCGAAAACCGACCGAGTTCACGGCCAACCACCGCCTTCGGCTTACCCCTTTTCGAACGAAGACGAAGTGTTGGCCATCATCAGCATGCGTCGGTCTGTAACAGAGAACTGTCCGTAGCTGCACATTATACTTCAAAGATGTAGCCCCTATTTGTTGATGCAGATCAGATCGCTCACGATTTTTTCCAGGTAAACCGTGACCCCTTCCATGGTCACCCTTATTCTTCCACCGTGCTAGATACCAACGTGAGGGAATATGATATGGACGACCCAACTCTCCCTCGGCAATCCGACGGCTCGATCGCGAGACCGCCCCCGGGAGGGCTAGGATGTCTTGCGTGCGCGGATAATGTTAACATGCGTTCTCCCTCACATATCGGAAATCCCAAGAATTGCAGGTGGTACGATAAGGGAGACTACCATTGGGAATGTCCGAGCTGCAAGAAGAACTACGGCCATGACAGGTCTGGACATGCACTGACGCCTGGCACATGCAAGTTTGGACAGGTACCACCGGCTCCTGCCGACCCAGCAGCAGGACAAGTACCACCGGCTCCTGCTGAACCAGCAGCACCGCCACCCGAGGTGCAAGCCGCGCCACCACTTACGCGGCTACGAGCACTAAGACCCGGCTCTAGAGCCGGACCCACAGCGGGCGCCAGCAGCCACGATTTTACAGTAGGCAGACATGCTGCTGAACCTGCCGCAGGGCAACCTGCCCCGAGTGGAGCTGGGAGTTCGGATGATCACCTGCGACTGCCACGGTCAGAGTCAGACGTGGCCGACAGCAAGGTGGATATGCACCTCCGCCACCAGCGGGTAACCCTGCTGCGCGACCACGACTTCCAGACTGGTCACGGTTCGACGTACAAATCAGTCTACAAAATGTACGAAGCTTTGACCCAAGCGTGGCGAAACGCGAGCTGCGGAAGCTACATTTGGGTGGGCCCATGCGAAAGAACCTAGGATGAGACTCATCTTAACCAAGATAGGTCTGGACAGCGTCAGACTCCACCTGATCAAGGGTGTCTACGACACATGTCGGGAGTGCAGGGCTCGGGACAAGCCAGGGCATGCGTTTATGCCATCTACTGCACTGCCTGGCAAATTCAACGAAGAAGTGGAATGTGACCTGACGTTGTACGAACACAATATATTTCAGTCGATCGTTGCATTCGATATGCTCCTGGAATGGAGCTACCAGACAAGACGATGACCAGCATCCTGGATGCATACCATCAGTGCTGCATGCAGTTTGGACCTGCAAAAGCACTCTACTCCGACGGAGAGGGCGCCCTCAACAACGACATTGCGAAAGCAGTCCTTAAGGCAAAGGGCACTGGAGTAATGATACGTGCGCGTTGACAACACGCTACGACTATCGAAGCCAGAAATGGCATTTTACGCCATCCCATCTACTTCATGTCATGGAAGCTGAACTCAACAGGTTAGACATACCTCCTGTGTTCACACGACTACTGCATTGTTTGCCGCCAGCGCGTTCACCTTCTACAACGAGGTGTCTCCATAGAACGCCCTGCTTGGACGGCAACCAGCAATGCTCTCTGACTTACCTGTCCTGGACCACGAACAGCCAACGGAGACGTCGGATCATTCTCGTGAACAGATGATACGCAAGGTATGCATTGAAGCTATCACACAGGCCACAGAAGTAGCCAAGACGAACCGTGCATTACGCACCAAAACACTTGTTACTGGTCAGCACTACTACGATGAAGGAGATTTAGTTGATTACCACCGCCCTACAACCACGAAGGACGACTGGGGAGGCTGGAATGGCCCATTCCCAGTTGTAAGGAACGATCCCGACATGGGTCAAATCATCATTCGAGTGGCAAACCGCGATGTTCAGGTATAGTACGGCGATGCACGACATTCATTCTACTTTGAAGCTTGAATAGCAAGAGAAATTGGCTCCGGCAGCGCTGCACTACGGACAGTGTTGACGTTCGTGGCCAGTTTACCCGCGGGGGGACCTGCTATGACATTTGGCTGTGTAGAGACCAAGAAGGGCACGCTTCAGATGACAAGCGCAAGCCGTCTATCTCTTAAGGTACATCTAGCTTTACAATACCTTATCAGAAACATTTTCCGCATCGAGAACGTAGTTTCGGTCAGGTTAGCTAAGAGTATCCATAAGCGACCTCCGGTTGCTTACGCTGACAGTTGCACATCGGTCCACTATGACAACGATGTGAACCCAGGATTTCGCTATTATGAAGCAGAAGGCACCGCTCTGAACATTCACGATATAACTGGACCAGCACATTCTAGAATCATCCTGTGCCTGAAGTCCACCAAACCTCAAGCAGGTTTTGACCAGGACATGACAAGGTTTGAGGAGCTGGCGGATGCACCGACACTGGATGGAACTGCTAGGGAAGCCCCGGAAGCCGAACCACCACATGATGATGGACGGCTTCCAACGATCTATGAGGAATTGGAGGCTGACCTCGAGTCACACGTCATGGAAGTGCGGTATGCAGAACTACAGGATGAAAGGGCACTGATGTAGGCAATTCCATTAGAGGACCTTTTCACGATACCCACACAGATGGTTCCAGACAGTAGTGCGCTGATCACTGTAGCTGAAGAACAGCGGGGGCACCTGCCTAAATGGGGGCACCGACGCGACTCCGACACCGAGGAGACGTATCATGTCCCACTGTGCTCCATGGTCGAAGACTGTACTTACGGACTGGACTCAGACGAAAATGGACAATATGTGGAATTCTGCTTTACGGCAGAAATGTCATAGGTAGTCCTGTCCGAACAACAGCACTTGATATTAGATGCCGACCGTGTGACCATTATGCGAGTATACGCCACCGCCGCTGCAAAGCGAGCTGCGGTCGTCAAGGAAGACGACCTCCTCGCGAAGGCTGACATCCGGGCGAATCCCGAGAAAAGTACCGAAGGCCCTCTACACCGAATTCAAGACGTGGTTTGACAACAAGTGTTTCAAGATGCAAGACATATCTAAAGCGTCGAACATCATGACTTCGAGATATGTGTATAAATGGGAGCTTGTGAAGAACGAGATGGGCGAGATGGAACGCACCATCAGATTGCGCCTGGTGCTTCGAGGCTTCATGGACCTCGAAGCCTTCGGCGTGGAAGCCTTCTCGGGAACGGCGCGGCGGCCAAGCCGGAGACTACTCGCGAGCACGGCAGCGCGCAAGAAGCAATGGATCATTGCTTTCCTCGACATCAACATGGCCGTCCTGAAAGGGTTGACCTACCAGGAACTTGCCGAGGCAACTGGTGAAAAGGAACGCGCGGTGCGTTTTGCGTTTTTTTTTTTGCCGCCTGGATCGGCCACGGCACTTCGGACTCTCCCAGGATTCGAACGCCACGACGAGTCAAAGCACTGCTCGCAGTGCCTTAAACCAGGCACTGGCACCAAAGACGCACCCCGAGCTTTCTCATTAAAACTCAGAAGGACCACCAGAGGGTTTGGTCTCTGACCCACGTCCTGCGACGAGGAGTTCGAGACGAGCCCCGACCTGCTCATGGCCAAACATGTTGATCATAGCACTATGGCCGGCACTGGGGGCACCATTGGCAAGTATGTTAAGTGCGTAGAGGACACCTCTGGTAAGTTTAATGTCAAAATGCACACGTGCACCAATGGTGTTGTGAGACATACCAAGGATGAGGACGGCAATGTTACTTTGGGCCAAGACGAATACATCAAGCAGCTCCGTCCTATAAAACATCATGAACATACCAGCGCCGACACTGACGCTCAGGCGCCCAATATAGTTGCAGACATGTTCGTCAGCCTCAGAGGCGCGCTGGCGCATGCATTAATCACCCACGCGTGGTCGGTGGTGCATGTGGTATCTCTACAATGTGTCCAAGAACTGACCAACATACAAGTGCGACGACTGAACGCGACCACCCGGGAACTGCAGACCTGGCCTGTCTCAAGAAGATCGCCCATCAGGCGATTTCCCTTTGCGGGCGAGGTCGACCTGCACAGCGACTCAGGTTACCGACGCCTGAGTGGAGACGCCGATGACGACATCAAGGGCTATGGTACTCGCGGAGCAAGCCTGCTATGGCGTGGAACCACGCCATCTGGCAAGCCCGCCGTCCACTTGACCGACGCGCACTGCAAGTGTCACCGCTTGCAAGCCCGCTCGAGCTATTCAGCAGAGACGCTAGCAGCTGCCCATAATTTGGAGGACTGTTACCCCACGATTGTGACTCTGCACGAGCTTCACGCAGGGCTGCTCACTCAGTTCAAATACAGACTTGAGTTGGATGGCCTGAGCATCAAGGTTACTTGGACCATATATGCTGAGTATGTTTTCAAGTCCTTGTCAAGCAAAGAGCTGAAGAAGCCGACTGAGTGTACCCTTTTAGGACACATCAGTTGGATACGACAGATGATGGAGCGTGGAATCGTGCACAGTATTCAGTGGTGCGACACCCGCGATATGACTGCGGACGGTCGCACCAAGGGGAGCATCGACAGAGATATGCTCCTACAGGTCATGGGAGGTATACAATCCTTCAAACATGACTTCAAGAGTCACACTCCCTATCGGGCTGGCCAGACATCCTGTTCTGTGGCCGCCTGAGGAGTATCTTTGTGCACAAAATAGTACAGGCAAGGCAGCTTGCGTGCGGGTCCACCTTCCTGACGGCCCCGCCCTGTTGCTGCCCTTTTGTAGATAGTAGCTGCTGTGCTTGCTGTATAAGGGGCGGCGGACTCACGCTTCGTCCCCCTCCCCCCCGACTCTAAAGTGAGTTGGGAACACCGGGGGCGGAAGCGAACGTGTGCCCGCGGCCGCGTGGCTCAAACGGCTGGCCGCCCAGATCTGACTACACCTCAGCGCGAGGTGTACTATTTGCCATCGATACCAACATACTGTTTGCGATGGCTCGCCCCCTACTACTGGGAGTATCGCTACTACGATACAACAGAGCGGGAGCTGGGCTTCGCCTAAAGCGAACCTGTCGGTTGGGTCTCCCAACCCTTTTTTCAAACTTCCCCACCACATCCAGGGTTGAACGTGATGTCTCGATCAAACCCCGCAAGAGTAACTGCAGCTAATTGACAGCGTTGACGTCCAAACGACTCAGAGCCAGGAGCAAACATCTGATGCATAATGCCACTCATGCACGACCAGCTTCTGGACGATAAAGTGTTGGCTAAGTCGTGACAGCTTGTGACCATCCACAACGCTGCAACTGGAAATCTGCAATACATTGGACCAGCAGGGCTTCTTCGCGTCGATGGCGCGGCGCGAGACCATCATCAGCACAGGAGTGCTGATCAGGACCACGCTGACCCGTGAGCCCAGGTACCCAGAGCTTCCCCAGAAGGCCCAGGATATGAACTCAGCGAGCGCAGTGCTCTTTCGAGAGGAAAGGGGAGGAAAGGGGAGGAAAGGGGAGGAGGAGGGAGGAGGAGGAGGAGGAGGAGGAGGACGAGGACGACGAGGACGACGAAGACGGCGAGGAGGGAGCGGCGCTGCCACTCGACGGCCCCGGAAGCCCCGCCAGCAAGACGCTTTAGACACCCCTCGGGGAGCGGAGGTCCGGCCTGGCTGCCCAGTCTTCGCCCTCTACGGCCAGGCTTCCATGGGGGATGCAGAGGAAGCCACCAGAAGCTTCGGAGGAGGAGCACAATTCTGGTACAGCACGACGCCTACCTGCACGAAGAGGCCCCTCTCGAATTCCCACCAGATCTACATGCGCACTGCGACTATCATCACTGCTGATGGCCTCAACCCCTGGAGCCGCATACCAGCATACTGACAAGCAGCACAGAACTCGTCCCAGGAAGAGGAGGGGGAAAAGCAGGAGGAGGAGGAGGAGCGGGAGGCCTTCCCCAGCATTCTCTCGAGGGGCGGCTGCTCTACCGCGCAAGCATCGTCGCGGGGCCGTTCCGGATCACGACCGGCTTCAGCGCGAGCCCCGACCGGGCCGAGCAGCACTTGCAGGAGTGCGGGGTAGCGGCAGGGGGGAGGATCGGATGGGGGCGGGGGCGAGGAGGACGGATAGAGCGGGGCGAGGGAGGGGGAGGGGGGAGAGGGCGGGGGAGAGAGGGCGCAGCAGGGAGGAGCGAGGAGGAGGGGGAGAGGGAACGAGGGGGAGAGAGGGAGGGAGATAGAGGGAGGCGAGGGAGAGAGGGGGGAGGAAGGGAGGGGGGGGGAGGCGGGGAGGGGAGGGAGGAGGCAGGAGCAGCGCCAGAGGCGCAGGGATCAGGTGGGCAGAGGTGGTCGGCTGCTCCCTGCCCGTCTCCCTCCCGCCTGCCACCTCTCAGGAGGGAAAGAAACACACAGACACAAGTAATCGTCGATTCCCCAGAAAATATGGGAAAATATAGGCAGTGGGGGGAAGACAGAGACCCAGAAAATGCTGGAAAATATGGGGAATCTGGTTATTTGTGTGTATTTATTTGTGTGTGTGTGTGTCCCACGAACTTCGATGGCAGGATCCTCTCGCAGGCGGTGCGGCTCCGGGTCGAACCTCTCTTTGAGAGCTGGGTCTCTCGCTCCCAGCGTGGGTTCATTGGCGGCCGTTCGCTGCTGGCCAACGTGCTGGACATTGAGGAGCGGATGATGGAGGTCTCGCTGCGGTCTGCGCGGGGGGCGAGCTTTTTCTTCGACTTCAAGGCTGCCTTCCCATCGATCGATCAGGGCTTCATCCTCGACTTGCTCACCCACCTTGGGCTCCCAGACTTCCTCGTCAAGTTCGTTGCCAACATCTACGAGGACAACATTGTGCACATTGTGGTAGCTGGCCAGCGGTTCCGTGGCTTCTCGGTCACGGCTGGCGTCCGCCAGGGAGATCCCCTTTCGCCGCTGATCTTCGCAATCGCGGCGGACCTGTTGCTGCGGCGACTCGCGCGCCTCTTCCCCGCCGCCCTGGTCCGGGCCTACGCGGACGACCTGGCGCTGGTGACGGGCGACATGCTGGCCGACGCCCCGCGGCTGGAGACGTTGTTCGAGGAGTACTCGCGTCTCTCCGGGCTGCACCTCCATTTGGGGAAGTCTGTCATCATCCCATTGTCCCCAGGGGAGCTTGAGGACTCGCGCCAGGCCATTGCCCAAGTCACGACCGCATGGGCCGCCATGCGGGTCGCGTCTGACACGGAGTACCTCGGGTTCGTGCTGGGCCCGACGAGCGGCCGCAAGTCGTGGTTCAAACCGCTCCAGAAGATGCTCGACAGGGCTGGGGCCTGGGGCAGAGTGGGCGGGGGAATGCAGGTGTCGCTCCTGGCGGCCCGGGTGTACATCACCTCCACCGCCGGTTTCGTGGCCCAGCTCCTGCCCCCTCCCCCGGATTGGGAGACGACGGACCGACGGATCATGACGCTCCTCTTCCCCGGCCCGCGGGGGTGGCTCTCCCCTGCCCTTTTGCGGGACCTTTCGCGTTTCGGGATGGCCGGTGGTTTGGACGACCTTGAACAGCTCCCTTTGGCAGCGCGTGCACGCGCATTCCGTTACGAGGCCCGCGAGGAGGGGGGATTGCAGATAGAGGCCCGGCGCCGGCACCTCCGCGACGCCATCTCGCAGACCGAGCGGCTGGACCGCCTCGCCGTCTGGGCCCCGTGGTACGACAATGCCATGTGCTGCCACGTTTGGGCGGCCAACGCCTTCTTCATTCAGAATGCTTTCCCTGCGG
>CAUYUJ010002107.1:0-50000 GCA_963575745.1 Prorocentrum cordatum | reverse complement strand
GAAGTGGGCTGGTCGGTTGAACACGCCTTTGTAGGGACAGGCTACTGCCAGACATTCGGATCATCGGAAGGACGATTTTCTGAACAATCGGAGGCCCCACATATGCCGAATGATTTATCTCCCACCTGGGATGGAAAAGATCCTTCTAGTCGCGATTAGACGCTTACATGAAGGAACTCTGCAGACGTGGCTCACGACTACCATAACTGACAACATGGATACTTCATTGACCGCTACGCCAGAGACGACCTCAATATTGTTACCAACGAACTCACCGAATATCAGTTGTCTTCGGAGGACAGTGCGCAGGCTGTGGTCAAACATCTCAAGAAGGCTTTCGCCGAATACCAAGACCGCAGGATGCCGAGGACATTTGAAAGCTCTTCTAGTATGAGAAAGCGCGTTGTGTGGTCGCTTGGAGGGGGGGGGGGGGGGGGGGGGGGGGTTGGAACCGGACCCCCCCCCTCCCGTGACGGAGGGGATGGGGGGGGGTCACCCCCCCCCCTGGCGGCGGCGAGCGGCGGTCGGCGGCGGCGGCGGCTGGCGGCGGCGGCGGGGACGACGATGATGTCCTTTTCTGGGCCGCCGCCGGCGCCTGCGGCGGCGGAGTATCTGGGCGAGAACATGGGCCAGACGACGCAGGAGGAGCCGCCCGATGTGTTGGAGAAAAACGGACGCTGCCCCAGCGACGACTTGATTTATTATTTGGCGTTGAGGGGCCGTGCTCGACAGATGATGGGTTATCCAGCTCAGGACCATGCCACGGCCATCAACAAGCATGTGGCTGAGATGCTTGTAGTTTAGCATCAATGCCAGAGATGCCCTGCCTTTCATGTCTGGATGAAGCGGTTGACGTCCATTCCCGCCAAGGAAGCTACTCCTGGTCACGTCGCACAACGCGTTTGACGCAGCCGAGGATCAAGACTACGAGCCCCCCTATGGTAACCTCGCCACGTGCACGAAGGCCGAGGTTGACGATCCCGCGAGCACTCACCCTGCGTCAGATTTCGCTTGGAGGAACTTCAGGGACCTACCAGACGGGTGTTCCCGCGGCGTTGGCTCTCGTCAACAGCGTGAACTGCAGCGATCTTCCGAGGATTGGCAGGAACCTCTGGCATGCACCCCGAGAGGAGAAGAAGCTAATCTACGATGGCTGGGAGGAGTTGGCGAAAGACGCTGAGACCACGCTCCGGGAGCTCACGGGGCAGATTGCGGACTGTGGCAAGCAGGAGCAGAGCGAGGAGTTGAATCTCGTTCTTGCCAGCTACTGCGAGGTGGCAAACGCTGCGCATATTCTCAATGGGCACGTAGAGAACGCACCACCAGCTGCGGACGCCCTGCAGGAGAACGCCGCGGTGACACTCGAACAGTACGTCTCCACTCCTCCAGTGGAAGAATCACCAGTAAAAAAGGCCCAGGCACTTCTTGGACCCGAAGAGTACTACATAAGCGCCCACTGGAAGAAGAGCTACAAGCTGATTAAGATGAGAAGGCAAGCCTCCGATAAGATGGCGAGCCCCCAGTGGAAGGCATTTCCCAAGGTCGACGTGGCGAGGGACAACCTGATCGACGCCTTCTGTCACTGCGATTGTTTTGGACGCGTTGGTTCTGGGTGTTCAATCCTGGACATTCAGCTGTCACAAGGGCCTAGCTTGTCCAGTCAACATCTCGCGTCTCATTAACGGCCCTGACGACCGGAGCCCCATCGCATGCCCATCTGGACAGTGGTGGCTCATATGTCCATGATGTGCGCCAAGGAGACGTCGCAAGATACAGCCCTCAGCCGCTGGGGTGCCATCCTCCAGGCAGCGCACCACGGCGCCAACCTGGCAGCTCGTGCTGCTATCTGGAGCAAGGAAGGTTCGTGCAAGCTGAAGCAGGGACCTTCGCGAATGGTCAACAGCTTCGGTGTTGCCGCGAAGGGGCAACCCGCCGTACGTGTTGCACCCACTATATGGTGCATATGTCGTCTGATGAAGGTCCCGAGATGAATCTGTACTCATGCATCTGCGAGATGCAGGTGGATCGCAGACGCCGCGCAGGCTATCCCAGGTTGCATGTTCATAAGCAGTGGCGTCAGGTCGAAGCCAGTACCTATGCCGCCAAACTCTTGATCCACACCACTATGGTGAGGGAGATCTACGACAAGGTCCAGTGGAAGCAGCCTGTTGTTGGATGCTACACGTTATGGAATCGCACGGTTAGGATGCATCATGCGGCGCGGGCTATTCTTATTAGGGTTTCGAGTGATCACGATTATTCGGGCGCGCCGATCGAGGACTCCGACCTGAAGATGGACGAGCTTGAATCTTTTTTCTGTCAAGCTGATGCCCACGAGCGAGAGATGGGTTCCTCATTTGATCATAGAGCTCAGCGCAGCATCCCGCTACTTGGTATCAGTATGACCTCAGCGGCTCCGAGCCGAAGAGTTTCATATACGAGATGGGGACAATTGCGGGCGAAGAAGGATATGGCAATCCTTGGGCGGACCTCTCCTGGCGACGTTCTCAAGACCTACGTGTTCGCGAGGCTGTACTGGCTGCATGTCACAGACGCTTTGGGACGACTGGCGAAGTCTACGGTATCCAAACGGCGACGCTTCCCAATAACAGTAAGATGAAGTTCGTGGACTGAGGCTGAGTCGGCTTTTCGGCTGGAAGAACGGTAAGAGCTGTGGTTGTCATGCGTATGTCAGCCTCTCCTCCTCAATCGCCTCCGTCCCACCTCCCTTGTGTGCCGCCGTTGTGGTACACAAGGGCCCCCGAGTCATCTGGTTCAAATGCGACGGGCGCGCCCTGGCCCCCGTAAAAAAACAGAACGCGCTTTCTTATAGCACGCGTCCCCCCATTTTCACTTCGTGTCTGTCTGTATTCCATGTAGCTACTCCCGTACATTTCACATATTGTCCTCCCTGTCAGTATCGTGCTCGTCCTGCTCGTCGTCCTCCTCCCCGTTGTCCTCGTCCTCCTCCCCGTTTTCCTCCCCGCTCTCCCCCTACTCCTCCTCGGCCTCGTCCTACTCGTCCTCCTGGTGCCCATCCCCCTCGTCCTCCTCGTTTTCCTCCCTCGTCGTCCGCCTCGCTCCCGTCCTCGTCCGTCGCCGCCCTTTTGATCGATGATGCTGGCAAGCAAACGCCCGTGGCAATCATGTGCAGTGCGCGGCAGCGTCTCCGCAGTCCGTCAGTCATTCTACGCGTTTGCCATTCCCGCCATCGCCGCTTTTGTATGCAGAGCCGTGCTGGGGGCCAATTCCATATGCTTGGTGATGGGTAAGCCAGCAGGGCCTTCGCGTTGAGATGTGAGCGTCGGCGACCAGTTCAAGTGAGTCCGTCGTGAGCGCTGCTTCCAGGGCGGGTACGTGGATCAGAGAATTGCACGATCCAATGAGCGAATGAGCTCCACTGTTCTAAAAGGAGGTTTTGAGACCTTCTCTTCCGTCCTTTGAATGTGTTTACACCGCACCCTCCCGCCCGTTCAGGGTAGGGGGTCGGACCGAGACCAGGACCTTTCCAAACGATCGGGCCTTCCGCAACATGAGGCCAGGGCCTTCCCAAACCAACCGGGCCTTCCCAAACCAAACGGCCCTTCCCAAAGGCGACGTTTCAGGTGTGTTTGTAAAGGCTCGTTAGGTTTTTACCCAACTTGGGGTCGAACCTCCCCCATTTGTGCCAGAGAAGAGGAGAGACAGTAAGTTGGACGGTAGATCCCTCCCTCTCCCCATTTGGAAAGTTCCCTCCGCCCCTTTGGCGGTGGAAGGGTGGGGAGGGGTCGCGCTTTGGCCCATGGTGGCGTTAGGGGTAGTGTTTAAGATTAGGATGTTGGGGTTAGGGTATCAGGGTTGGGATGTTAGGGTTGTGTTGTCAGGGTCAAGGGCTTATTGTCATGGCGAGGCTGTTACGGTTGGGGTTAAGGCGTTAGGATTAGGTTCAGGGTGTTATGATGTTGTGATTCGGGTTTGAAGGCTAGGGTGTGATGGTGTTAGGGTTAGGTTGTGAGGGCTAGTCAGGGTTTCATGGTTAGGGTTAGTGCTTCACGTGGGGGTGTTCGGGTCAGAGTTACGGCGTTAGGTTTAGGGTGGTAGGATTAGGGTTCATGTTTAGGGTTAAGGTGTGGGTGCCAGGGTTAGCATGTTCGGGTTAAGGTGTCAAGGTTAGGGTGAGGGTTAGGGTGGTAATTAGGGTCACGGTTAGGGTGTTAGGTTCAGTGTTTTAGGGCTAGTGTGTTAGCGTTCGCGTGTTGTGGTTCGGGTGTTAGTGTTCGGGCAATGCGTAGGTTTAGGGTGTTAGGGTTAGGGCCATGCTGCTGGGGTTTAGGATGCTATGGATAGGGTGGCTTGGCTAGGTCTTGGATGTTAGGGTTTGGGTCAGGGTTAGGTTGTTAGTCTTAGTGTTAGGGTGATAGGGTTGGGATGGGGTTGGGATGAGGGTGCTTGGGTTAGGGTGGTACGTTGGGGTGTGAGAGTTCGAGTGGTAGTTTAAGGTTCGGCTTATTGTTTGTGCTTCTGGTCAGGGTGTTCGGATTAAGTTAGGGTGCTAGGGTTAGGATTTGGGTGAGCTAGTGCGGTAAGGTGGTAGGGAAAGGGTTCTGGAGCAGAGGGGGGTCGGCATCCCTTCTTTTTCGGGACAAAGGGGAGGTGGCGGGAGGGACCCCCTTCCCAAGAGGGGAGGAGAGTGGAGGGAGCCCCCCTCCTTTGGAATGGGCGGAGGGGGTTGGTCCGGGACGCTGGATCGGAAAGGGGAGGCGATTCGGGGACGGCGGGCCAGGGAACGTGGGGCAAGGGGGGAGGCGGACCACCTGCCCTCTGGGGGAACCAGTGGCGAATTCACGTGGGCTTTCTCATCTTGTGTGTTTCGGATTGGCCCGCTCATTCCACGAATTCTGGTGGGATGGCGAACTGCAAGGCAGCAGGGCGCGTTCGGGCACGCGAAGTGTGTAGCCCCTGCTGGTCTCCCAGTCTGGGGTTTCCTTGTTGTGCTACCAACTCGGACCATAATGAATCCCTTCGCCGCGCCGTTCGCGTTGCGTTGCATTTTCTGCCTCGTTTGGCATCGCCATCGGGACTTTGGGCGCATTCCTGACACACTGGCACACATACAAACTTTTTTTGATCCGCGGGTCGAGAGCGCACCTCTTCCGGTCGAAGCTTAGCGGGCCGCGCACAGCTTTAATTGACAGAGGGGGGAAGGCAGAAGGAGTGGCCTCACGTCGAGGCCAGGAGGGGGCAAGGCCCCGGAATCAGGCGGTGCCGCAGGCGATGAGCATGCAAAGGAACGCCTTGTACAGGAACCCGGTGGCGAAGTACCGGAAGAAGCAAAATTCAGGAGGGAAAGAAACACACAGACACAATTAATCGTCGATTCCCCAGAAAATATGGGAAAATATGGGAAGTGGGGGGGAAGACAGAAACCCAGAAAATATGGGAAAATATAGGCAATCCTTCTATTTGTGTATATTTATTTGTGTGTCTCGGGGCCCCTTCAAAAATGCTGTGGTGGTGGTGCCGTCAGCGGCGATCATTTCTGGCACACTGGCACGCATACGAGCAGTCCGCGGCGCGAGCCCGCGCCTCCCTTTGTCTCGTCCGTCGGCGCTGCCAGTCTGCCCTCTGCGGCCGTGTGATGCCCACCTGTCCGCCATCCCTCCTCGCTGTCCCTCCCCTCCCCCTCCGTGTTCTACGCCCTCCTCTTCTTTCTCCTTTCCCCACCTCCTCGTCCTCCTCCTCCTCGTCCTCTTCGTCCTCCTCGTCTTCCTCCTCGTCCTCCTCCTCCTCCTTCTCCTTGCCCTCCTCGTCCTCCTCGCCCTCATTCCTCCCTCCTCCTCCTCCCGCATCCTCCTCGTTCCCCTGCTCTGCTCTGCTGCTCCAGTGTGCAAGCGCCTGGGGCCGCCCAAGGTGGGCCGGCCGCTCACCACGCCGAGCTTCCCAGTGGCAGACGGCCTGGAGGACGTTTTTTTTGGGGGGGCACCATCGCCCTCCCTCTCGCACTCCCCACTCGCCCTCGCAATCCCCACTCGCCCTCCCTCTCCAGCTCGCCCTCCCCCTGCCATTCCTTCTGAAGAGGAGGAGGAGGAGGAGGAGGAGGAGGGGGAGGGGGAGGGGGTTGAGTGAGGAGGTGGACGGGAGGAGGGCTTGATTCATGCACACATCGCTGCCGAGGGGCCCCGATGGTTCTGGTGCTCCTTCAGGTTGCCACGTTTCCTCGGCGGGTCTCAACGGTGGTTGTAAACGGCTTCAGAGGTCGGCGGGAGGAGGAATGCCAGGGCCTTGCGGGACGGATGGAGGAGAGGCGGCCAAACAGCGGCCAGCGGTCGCAGGTGGGCCTGCAGGCCTGGCGGCGCCTCAGCGAGGCACGCGGCGCCGTCTTCCTGGGCCGCACGAACCGGTACACGATGCTGCAGCACCACGACCCCGCGGAGCGCGCGAGCTCGCCCCCCCGTTCGCCTCCAGGAAGAAACACAGCAGAAAGGAAACGAAGACGACGAAGAGACACAGGCCCGCACGCGTGCCCCACTTTTCCTGAGGCCACGGCCCCCACGCCGTGCCCTCTCCTGGGCACCGGCGGGCCCCCCAGAGGAGCGCGCACGGCTCGGGCGTTCGCTTCGCTCTGCCTCGCCTCGAGGAGCACTAATGCATGCTGGGCATAAGCTTCCGTTGGTCCGCGCGGCTGCCTCGGGTCAGCGTCTGAGCCCCCCGGCGGCGCCTCCAGCGCCGCCCCCTCGGCGCGCTCCGCTCGCCAAGGAGGGGCTCGGCGCCGATGCCAGAAGCGGCAGTGGACCTCCGAAGGTCTGTGGTCCTCCGTCTTGTCCCTCCTCGCACTCGTCCTCCTCGCACTCGTCCCTTTCCGCTCCGCCACTCGTCCTCCTCGCACTCGTCCTCCTCGCACTCGTCCTCCTCGCACTCGTCCTCCTCGCACTCGTCCGCCTCGCACGACCTCGCACCGTCTGTTCCTCCTCGTTCCTTTCCGCTCTCGTCCCTCCTCGCACTCGTCCTTGCTGTCCGCCGCGGCGGGAGGCGTCGCGTCCGGAGAAGGAGTGGGCCAGATCCCTGAGGCTCGCGCCCCCTCCTCCGCAGGCCCCCCACCCTGGACTATTACATTCCCTCGACGTGGTTGTGGTGTACCTGTCCCTCCCTCTTTCCGTGCATGTCTTCCCTCCCTCGCCTACCTCTGTATCTCCATTCCCTCCCTCCTTCCCTCACGGATTTTAGCGGTGGCCCCCGTACGATTTCCAAAAGCTTGGTATGAGAAAGCATGGCTGTCAACGACGCACGCAAGCACAAGTGTCGCGACCGTATGTGTTTTGAGCATCAGTCATTGGCATGGCGACGTGAAAAATGCTTTTGAACATTACATTTGTTCGAGCTGAGCGAGACCATGGAGGCATAGCATTTCATAACAGCTGGCGCTCGTGAATTGGTCAGAGCCCTGGAGCAGCATCAATTCTGACAGTTACCGACCCATGAGTGAGTTCAAGGGACGACGCACCCTCTTCACAACTTGCCCACGTCTTGGGGTTCGTTCCGATGCCCTGTTCGCTTGAAGCTGCTCCGCTACACTCGTATTTCCCCAGCCGCCTGGCAGCGCCCCTCAGGGACGCGACTGCGCGTGCGCCAGGCTGTCACCCCACCCGTGCCCGTGCGCGGAGAGTGGCGCAGGCTCCGGCCCAGCCCCGGGGAGCCTGGCCCGGCCCTGCCCTGCCCTGCCCTCCCCTCCTCGCCCCTGTCCCGCCCTGCGCTCTGCGCTCTCTGCGCTCCGCTCCCTGCCCCCGACGGCCCTGCCCGGCGCCCGCTCGCGTGCCGCGTGCCCCAGCCCTCCCAGATCCGCCTTGCCCCCCCCAGGAGCTCGACGCAGCCTGGATCCGGCTCCGTCAGGCTCCGCGACCAATGATCGCAGCGGCAGCGCTGTCGAGGAGAGGAATAACCGGGTCGATGAGGGTGAGCAGGATGACTCTGAGGACAAGGCTCAGGATGATAATGATGATTGATGATGATTATGATGATGATGATGATGATGATGATGATGATGATGATGATGATGATGATGATGATGATGATGGTGATGGTGATGGTGATGATGACGATGATGATGATGACGATGATGATGATGATGATGGTGATGATGATGATGGTGATGATGATGATGGTGATGGTGATGGTGATGGTAATGGTGATGGTGATGATGGTGATGATGATGATGATGCTGATGATGATGATGCTGATGCTGATGCTGATGCTGTTGCTGCTGATGCTGTTGCTGCTGATGCTGATGACGATGATGCTGATGACGATGATGCTGATGACGACGATGACGACGACGATGACGATGACGATTGCGATGACGATGACGGTGACGATGATGATGACAATGATGATGAAGAAGATGACGACGACGCCGACGACGATGATGATGATCATGATGAGGATGGTGATGCGTGAGGGTGAGGAGGTTAAAGGTCGAGGACGCGGATGAGGAAGATGACGAGCGGAAGAAAGCTGGGAGGAAGAGGGGGGAAGGGGAGGAGAGGAAGGACCAAGATGATGGTGATAGTGGTGGTGATGATGATCATTGTGATGATCATGATGATGGTGATGACGATGACGATGACTGTGATGATGATGATGCTAAAGGTGGTGGTGGTGCTGATGATGATAACGACGACCAGTATGAAGAAGACGATGATGATGAATATGATGATGATGATGACGATGATGATAATGATGATGATGATGATGGTGATGATGATGGTAATGGTGATGATGATGATGATGATGACGATGATAATGATAATGATGATGATGATGTGAATAAACTTGATGTTGAAGAGGGTGATGGGTGAGGTTGGTGATGATGAGGAGGAGGAGGAGGAGGAGGATGACGATGCCGATGACGATGCCAGTGCCGATGACGCTGCTGCTGCTCCCACCCACCGGAAAGCACATGCGGGGCCCAATCAACCAAGGGCGCGTGCCTCGCCGGGGCTCGGAGTACAATGCACAAGCATGCTAGGGCAGCGCGAGGGTGGACGACAAAGCACCGGCCAGGGAAGTGAGGGTGGGAGAGGGAGAAGGGGAGGAAAGGGGGAGGGAACGACGAGGAGGGAACGAATGCGTCTAGACTGCGCAGTGTTGCGCTACAGCCGAAAGCCACTCAGAAGGAATTTGCAGGATGGCTTGCAGCTCGTCGTGGTCGCCCGCCGCAGCGGCCAAGGCTGGCGCGTGTAAGTAGGTCGTCCACTGTAGTCGAGGCCGTCCACGCGAGCGTCGGGTATCCCTTCTCCGCGCTGTCACCTGGTGTGACTGGCAACTGTCGAAAACCACTGCTCTTGGGAGGCTCGTTGGCGCGTCTCGGGCGAGTCTTCCATCAGGTTGAGCTGCCTTTCCATAAGAGAAACTGACAAGAATCTTTCGTTGGCGATTCCACGAACTTCTGCACTGCTCACTCGGGATACATATGCTGGCAAAATCTTGTGTATTTGTCGCAAGCACCTTGCTTGAAATGCATCGAGTCTATATATATGTGTCTACCCTTTAGAGCACGCGCGGCTCCAGCCCATACAACAGCTCCGAGAACACACGCATCCAGTATACAGTGCTTCCAGGTCTTGCTCAGATTGGCGTGATTCCAAGCCAATCACAATTTTTGAAATATGGCCTTGGCTTCACTGAGCCTCTGTGTGGGCTCGGCGCGGGGCTTCCCGTCGACGCTTAGCAGGCCCCCCAAATTGACCGCGCTATCTTGGCACCGTATGGATTCACCATTCAGTCCGATAATCTTTGCGTGCAAACGTATTTGCAACAATACGGTCTTCGCCGAGTTCAGTTCCAGCCCATAAACTCTTCCAACTGCAACTACCAAATTCAAATACGTTTGGAGCGCGTCGGGGCCCCTGGAGACCATCATGCTGTCGCTTGCGTACAGCACGTCTTCGGTGACCAGGTACGCTTGGGTATCCTGGCACGGTTTCTCCTCTGCGAAACGCTTGTCTACATGCTCTAACATAACGAACATAAGGATGATGAACACATACGGTGATAGCGGAAACCCTTGTGCGATTCCAGCGGACAGTGCTCTTTGCGATGATGTCGTGCCTTTCTAATCATCTCGACAATTGCTGGTGGAACGCGGAATCGCTGTAGTGCGTGGACAAGTCCTTTGGGGCTGATGTGGTCGAAAGCTTTGCTCCAGGCCATAAGTAATAGCAATAGTTTGCTCTCCTTGTCCTCCAATGTGGCGTCGATCAACTGGCGTGCCAAGAAGAAGCCTTAGCTTGTGCCTGGCTGGGCCTGAAGCCATATTGAAACTCCCTGAGTGCTTCTTCGGTGCCCCCTAGCTTCAGTCTTCTTACCAACATGATCGCAAATATCTTGTACACCACTGTGAGCAAAGAGACGGGCCGATAATTGCAAGGATACGATGTGTCTCCCTTTTTGAAAGCAGTTACAACGGATACTTCTCTCCATTATTCTGGGATGTCTCTGTTGCCTCAACAAACATTGCATAACAAATGATGTTGATATGTCCACGGCTTCGGCATTATCCGATAAAGACTTCCAGAGTTCAGGTAGCACTCCATCGGTTCCAGAAGCTCGCTGTATACGATGATGTCGCAACGCTTCTCGTACCTCCGCCGGCGTGATCTGTGCCACCTCAACGTTTAGGTATCCTTATCGATGTGGTTGTTCTGGGATTGGGATGTCTTCGGGTGCTCGCCACTGCACCGTCTCCAGATAGTCTACCATGGTAGTTGCCCGCCGAGGAGCATCGACCAATTCACCTTGAGCATCCCGGAGCCGCCCGCATTTGGTGGTAGCATTTTTCTGGAATGCCCAGATTGTTTCCCACACATTCTTTGTAATGCTTTCTACCAGCCAGTGATTCCAGTTTGCCTTCGGAGAAATTTTGAATCATTTTGTTCAGGCTCTTCTCCTGTGGCGCCGTGAACCGCCTGCCCAGTCAGTCGCGTCTTGTTCCGGTCCTCGATCAACAAGAGCGGGCGGTCCGAAATCCACGGACGTAGTCGCGGCGTTGTTCGAGTTGGGATGCACGTAGAGGCCGCTGGCAGCATACACCTTGATATTGCGGATGCGCGATCTTCTAATGAGGCTCCATACGGTCGTTTCTGCCATTCCCAAAAGAAGTTGTATACATATTTGTCTTGAGTGCTCTTGGTCCGCAGCGCCTTCACGTCAAGCTGGCCCTTCTTTTGCTTACGCTCTGTTTTCGGAATTGAAATGTTGAGGTTGGCTATCTGTACAAAGTGGTGCAACTGGAGTGGCAAATTCCGATCACTCCAGACATAGAAGAGAACAATGTGTCATTGCTGATGACATGACCAAGCTGTCCGAATTTCCTCGGCATGATGTCGCTTGACGAATCCACGCCTATATTGTGATACGTGACGGTATGCTTGTCGCTATGTTGAAGACACGGGTTCGCGACACAATAATCCAAATTATGATATAATTCTACAAATGATTCTCGGTTTGGTGTTGGTGACCACGAAGAAGTTTGGCTCTGGTACATGATTTTCTTCTTCCCCAGGGTATTGGTCCAATAATCGAGCATTAAAGTCGCCAAGTATACGAGTTGGCCCATGAGAGCGTTATTTTGCGGCAAATGCAGCTCAATATGTATAGTAACCACGATGTAGTTCATAATCACATTCGCTTGTGTTTGTGAACGCATACGCAGTAACCAGTGTCAGACGGGTTCGGGGGCGAATCCCTCCCCTGCGATTTCACAATTTTCGGCTTGCTGTTTCTTTTTCGTTTTTTGGGGTTCGTCATTCGCTTTCTTCCTTTGGAGGGTGGGGGTCTGTCTGAATCGTTTCCGTTTGGACTTCCTGTTCTCTCGTGCGTCGGTGGCACATGGCCAGGGATGCGCTTGGGGCTTCGGGCGGAAGGGTGGGGCACCGTTGCGAGAGGGTGGGGGGCGCCCGTTGGTCACGATTTCGATTGTGCGACCCCTCGCACAAGCAGATTCGTGACCAGGGGAGGAGGCTTGCAACCACCTGAATGGGGGGGGCAAAAAAAACATTTGTTTGTTCTGCCCCCCCCCCCTCCCCTCGCCCTCTCCCCTCCTAAGGGGACCCCATTGGGGCAACCATCAGCCCTGAGGGGCGCCCGATTGCGGCTCAATTGCACCACCCCCGGTCGCATGATTGTGGGGGGACACAAGGGAGGCTCCGCATCCTCCCTCCTCCTCCTCCCCTTCCACCTCCCCGTGTTGCAAGAGGGTACTAAAGTAGTACATTATAGTGCTAGAGTCCTGTTTTAAAGTAGTGCGATAACACGTGATAGTAATACTCTTGCTTGCGTTGCGCTTTAGTACTGATTAGCGTCGTGCAAGTAGTAGTAGTGATAGTGGAATAGTGTAATAATCGTACTGCTCTACGAATGGAGCATCCTAGACCTACCGTAGTAACATTGCATTCATGGTGCGGCAGCACTGTAGTAGGCCTGTAGCTGTAGTAGTAGTACTACTACGACTACTACTACCACTTCTACTACTAGTACGACCACGACTACGACTACGATTACTACTACTACTACTACTACTACTATTCCTACTATTCCTACTACTAATACTACTACTACTGCTACTACTACTACTACTACGACTGCTACCACTACTACTAATAATAATATTACTACTATTACTACTATTACTGCTACTACTACTACTACTACTACTACTACTCGTAGTAGTAGTAGTAGTAGTAGTAGTAGTAGCAGCAGTAGTAGTAGTAGTAGTAGTAGTAGTACTAGTAGTACTAGTAGTACTAGTAGTAGTAGTGGTGGTAATAGTAGCAGCAGTCGTAGTAGTAGTAGTAGCAGTATTAGTAGTAGTCGCAGTGGTAGTAGTACTAGTAGTAGTAGTAGTAGTAGTAGTAGTAGTAGTAGTAGTAGTAGTAGTAGTAGTAGTAGTAGTATTTGTAGTGGTGGTAGTAGTAGTAGTGGTAGTAATATCAGTAGTAGTGGCAGGCAGCTCTTGCACTACATGCCATAACCTAGCACTTCCTCTACTAGTCGCACTGTAGTGTTGTAGCAGAAGTAGTACACGACTGTAGTACGTGGGCACAGTAGTAGTGTCATCGAACCCGAATGATTTAGTGGTAGTGTTGTAGGAAGAGTGATGTACTATTGTGGAATAGTGATGTACAGTTGTAGTAGTGGCATTGTAGAAGCAATGCTATAGTACAGTACTCGTTTGACTTATACTCTACCATGGCCTGCCGTGAAAGTACTACAGTACTGCATTAAGAATATCCCAATGCCGTACTATCGCAGCACTGTTGTAATATTTGTTTTACTGTGGTGCTGTAGATGGTGACGCCGTACTAGTCGTAGTACAGTACTGTAGCAGTAGTACCACAGTAGTGGTACTCTAGTACTGTACTACTGGTACCCCGATGCCGTGCTAAGCCAGTAGTAGTCGTGTATGAATGAAGTGGCAGCACTGTAGTATTCCTGTAATTGCAGTCAGTGCGTTAGTGGTAGTGCTCTAGGAAGGGTACTGCACTGTTGTGGGATAGTCTTCAGTTGTTGTAGAGGCACTGTAGAAGCAGTACTACAGTACAGCATGATTAGTACTCTTCGGTTGCCCGCAGCGAGTGCACTGCCATATTGCAGTAGGAATACTCAAATGCCGTAGTATCGTAGCACTGCTGTAACAACTCAATATTGTAATGCTGTAGTGGTCGCACTGAAGTACTTGTGGTACAGCACTGTAGCAGTAGAGTTGCAGTATTGATAGTCTAGTACTATACTGGTAATACGTAAATACTGGCAGTAGCAAAAATGGAACTCCAACATTGGAGCGGTCAAGCACGGGAGCCGTTCCCCAACACCGCACTGCCGTAGTAGTATTGCGTTTGAAGCATTATAGCGAAGCCGTAGTAGTACTTTGGTAAAGAATCAATGAATGGTAGCATTGCAGTGGCGGCTGTAGGAGTGGCACAGTATTGTGATACTTTCTAGATGTGCAGAAACCTTCTCATACGGCCGTACCGTTGCAGTAGTAATAGAGTTGCAGGAGTGTGGTGTTGTAGCAGAAGTAGTACACGATTGTAGTACGCGGGTACAGTCGTAGTGTCATCGAACCCGAATGTTTTAGTGGTAGTGTTGTAGGAAGAGTGATGTACTATTGTGGAATAGTGATGTACAGTTGTAGTAGTGGCAGTGTAGAAGCAATGCTATAGTACAGTACTCGTTTGACTTATACTCTACCATGGCCTGCCGTGAAAGTGCCACAGTACTGCAATAAGAATATTCCAATGTCGTACTATCGCAACACTGTTGTAATATTTGTTTTACTGTAGTGCTTTAGATGGTGACGCTGTACTAGTCGTAGTACAGCACTGTAGCAGTAGTACCACAGTTAGTGGTACTCTAGTACTGTACTACTGGTACCCCGATACCGTGCTAAGCCAATAGAAGTAGTGTGTGGATGAAGTGGCAGCACTGTAGTAGTCCTGTAGTTGCAGTCGGTGCTTTAGTGGTAGTGCTCTATGAAGAGTATTGCACTGTTGTGGGATAGCCTTCAATTGTTGTAGAGACACTTTAGAAACAGTACTACAGTACAGCAGGATTTGTACTCTACGGTTGCCCGCAGCGAGTGCACTGCAATATTGTAGTAGGAATACTCCAATCCCGTAGTATCGCAGCACTGCTGTAACAATTTAATAGTGTAGTGCTGTCGTGGTGACACTGTAGTACTTATGGTACAGCACTGTAGCAGTAGTGCTGCAGTATTGGTAGTCTAGTACTGTACTAGTAATACTCACATATTGGCAGTAGCAAAAGTGGAACTCCAACACTGGAGCGATCAAGCACGGGAACGTACCCTAATACCGCACTGCTGTAGTAGTATTGTATTAGAAGTTTTATAGCGAAGCCGTAGTAGTACCCTAGTGAAGAATTGATGGTAGCACTGCAGTGGCGGCTGTAGGAGTAGCACAGTATTGCGATACTTTTAGAAATGCAGCAACTTTCTAATACGGCCGTACTGCTGTAGTAGTAACAGTGTTGCAGGAGTAGTAGTAGTAGTAGTAGTAGTAGTAGTAGTAGTAGTAGTAGTAGTAGTAGTAGTAGTAGTAGTAGTAGTAGTAGTAGTAGTAAAATAATTTAGTGGTCATAATGTGATAGTCTTGTGGTAGCAGCGATACCCTGATGATGTAGTAGCAATGGTCGGGTTGAGGCTCAGGCTGGGCAATGGCTGAAGCTTAGGCTGAGGCTGAGGCTAGGCTTAGGCTGAGGATGAGGCTGAAGCTCCGGCTGGGCTTAGGCTTAGGCTGAGGCTGAGGCTAGGCTGGCTTAGGCTAGGCTTAGGCTCGGTGGGGATTGGTACCTAGGCTTAGACTGACGTTCAGGCCAGGCTTAGGCAATGCTTAGGCTGAAGCTTACGCCAGGCTGAGGCCAAGGGTCAGGCTTAAGTCAAGTTTAGGCTAGGCTGAGAATGAGGCTGAGGTTGAGTCTAGGCAGGGGCTGAGGCTGAGGCTACACTGATGCTTAGGCTAGGCTGGGGCTGAGGCTAGGCTGAGGCTTAGGCTAGGCTGGTTCAGGCTGGGTTTAGGCTCGGTGGGGATTGGTACTTAGGCTTAGGCTGACGTTCATGCCAGGCTTAGGCAAGGCTTAGGCTGAAGCTTAGGCCAGGCTGAGGCCGAAGGTCAGGTTTAAGCCAGGCTTAGGCTAGGCTGAGAAGAGGTTGAGGCTGAGCCTAGGCTGAGGTTGAGGCTAGGCTGAGGCTTAGGCTGAGGCTGAGGCTGAGACTAGGCTGGTTCAGGCTGGGTTTAGGCTCGGTGGGGGTTGGTACTTAGGCTTAGGCTGACGTCTAGGCCAGGCTTAGGCAATGCTTAGGCTGAAGCTTAGGCCAGGCTGAGGCCTAAGGTCAGGCTTAAGCCAGGTTTAGGCTAGGCTGAGAAAGAGGCTGTGGCCGAGCCTAGGCTGAGGCTGAGGCTAGGCTGAGGCTTAGGTTGAGGCTGAGGCTGAGGCTAGGCTGAGGCTGAGACTAGGCTGGTTCAGGCTGGGTTTAGGCTCGGTGGGGGTTGGTACTCAGGCTTAGGCTGACGTTTAGGCCAGGCTTAGGCAATGCTTAGGCTGAAGCTTAGGCCAGGCTGAGGCCTAAGGTCAGGCTTAAGCCAGGTTTAGGCTAGGCTGAGAAAGAGGCTGAGGCTGAGCCTAGGCTGAGGCTGAGGCTAGGCTGAGGTTTAGGCTGAGGCTGAGGCTAGGCTGAGGCTGAGACTAGGCTGGTTCAGGCTGGGTTTAGGCTCGGTGGGGGTTGGTACTTAGGCTTAGGCTGACGTTTAGGCCAGGCTTAGGCAATGCTTAGGCTGAAGCTCAGGCCAGGCTGAGGCCTAAGGTCAGGCTTAAGCCAGGTTTAGGCTAGGCTGAGAAAGAGGCTGAGGCTGAGCCTAGGCTGAGGCAGAGGCTGAGGCTGGGCAGAGGCTGAGGCTGAGGCTGAGGCTGAGACTAGGCTTCGGCTGAGGCTTAGGCGGAGGACGGCGGAGAGAGAAACAGACAGAGATAGAGAAAGAGAGGAGAGAGAGAGAGAGAGGAGAGAGAGGAGAGGCAGCGCCGAGGAAAAGCGCAGCGGGTATACCGCGCCGATACCAGCAGCAAAGGAACGACGCGCCCCGCCCCCCACAAAACAAAATCATTTAAAACGCAGGGGGGGCATTCGCCCCCTGACCCCAGGCGGGCTCCCTTCACAAACTCGAATTCACAAACTTGCCATGCGACTGTCCTTCTGGATGTAGGCTTGTACAGCGTGCATCGCCAAGGAGATGTAATGAAACCTACACCGACATATTCTCGAGACCGTTCTTCCCGCCCTGATGAAATGATGAAGAAGTCTTCCAATTCCAAAATTGGTGAACCTCGGCAGCGGGTGTCTTGAAGACAACACTGCGATATCCAAATCTCTCATGTGCTTGGTGATCTCGTAAAGCTTACATGGTCGGTCCAAGTTAATGCCTTCGACATTCCATGTGCCGATTCTACCACACGACATGGGCGCGCGAGGGAATTGTACCCATCTGCCCTGTCTGGGTGTGGTCGTGTTGCCAATGCGCCGTCCGAGTCCCTACTCACCTCCTTTCTTGCCTTACCCTTTGCCTCTCACAGACGCTGCTCGGCTCAAAGCCTCGTCAGCCCGAGTCGTACGATGTAATAGCTCCACACTGCCAATAAGTTCGCCCCAATCTGCCTAAGGCCTTTCCCAAACAATTTCAAGGGAATTGTTGACGACCTTCACTGGAACCACCGGGTCCCTAGCCACCTTAAATTTGCAATCGTTCGTGTCTAGACGTTTTTCTCCCTTCGAGTATCCCCATTCCATGAACTTGTTTCGGAGCCCGAACAAAAAGTTGTCCAGCACGCGCTTCTCAATGGGTTGGTCAGCGCGCGTCCACATGTCATTATTGTGATGTTTTTTCTGGGCTCTCCCAAACACGTTCACGAAGATGATCATGTTGAATTCGCCTTTAACGTCTTGATCGACAGGCTCTGGGATGTTTTAATAGCGCATATGTTCGCTGAGGAACCGTGTAACCGAACCGTATAATTCGAAGTCGCCCATGGTGATGATGATTATGATGATTACGATGGTGATGATGATGACAATGGTGAGGATGATGATGATGATGATGATGATGATGATGATGATGATGATGTTGTTGACTACGATGATGGTGAGGAGGAGGATGATGGTGATGATGAGGAGGAGGAGGAAGATGATGATGATGATGCCGATGATGAGGACGAGGAGGATGATGGTGCGGCTAGACGCCGTGGCCAGAGGAATTGTGCGATGAGGCGGAGGTGGAGGAATACGAAGAGCACCAGGGTTCTCTTGAGGTCTGATTGCATGCACGTCAACCGAGAGCTGGCCTTTGGCTTTGCTTGGCTCGCCCGCTGAAGAACATAACGGTGGAACGCGAAGTTGATGATGGTGCCGATGATGAGGATGATGAGGATGAGGATGACGATGATGAGGATGATGAGGAGGAGGAGGAGGAGCAGGATGAGGATGAGGATGACGTCGAGGATGATGGTGATGATGGTGATGATGATGAGGAGGATAAGGCTGCGGATGATGATGATGGTGATGATGATGTTGATGCTGGCGATGGTGATGATGAGGAGGAGGAGGAGGCGGATGATGATGTTGATGATGATGATGGTGATGATATTGATGCTGGCGATGATGGTGGTGATGGTGGTGGTGATGGTGATGAAGATGATGATGCTGATGGTGGTGATAATCATGAACATGACGATCATGCTGATCATGATGATCATTATCATGACGGTGGTGGTGATGATGATTGTGGTGAGGTGTTGGTGATGATGGTGGTGGTGATGGTGATGGTGATGATGATGATGAGGAGGAGGAGGAGGAGGAGGATTAGGAGGGGGAGGAGGAGGGAAACATGAAGTCTGCCGAAGATGATGAGGAACAGTAGCAAGGAGTGGGCGGCAGCAAGGAGTGGGCTAGAAAGGGAGGGAGTTGAGGGAAGGTAGGGAGGAGGAGGGGCAGGAGGAGGGAAGGAGAAAGAGGATCAGGAGGAGGATGAGGAGGAGGAGGAGGAGGGGTGGCGGGTGGCGAGGTTGAGCGGGAATAGGGGGAGGAGGAGGTGGAGGAAGAGGAGGAGAAGGAGGAGGAGGAGGAGAAGGAGGAGGAGGATCAGTGTAAATTCACGACTCATCAGCGATATTGTAATAACCCTTCCTCCAAGCTCCTTCTTCACAGGCCCCTCAAAGGGTTCATTTCCATTGAAGGAACTGCCCCGTTGGGTGACAACCGTGTGATATATCCTGAAGCGTGAAACTCATGCAGGTTGTTTAATGGAATGTGAGCGGCGCTGAGGCGAGAGCCACCATTTGAAAAGGAACCGCCATCAATCCGTGAAGCTCTTGCAAATTCTCAATACAAATGTGCGCGGCGGTAAGGCGAGAGTTACACGTTGAACTCCACCAGCCCCCAACCCGTGAAACTCTCGCGCATCTTTAAAACGAATGTGCGTGGCGGGAAGGCCACATTTTGAAAACGACCCGCCCTCACTCCGTGAAGCTCTTGCGAGTGTTTAAATCGAATGTGTGCGGCGCTCAGGCGAGAGCCCCATCTTGAACAGAAACCGCCCTCAATCCGGGAAGCTCTTGCAGTTTTTGAAAATGAATTTGCGTGGCGCTAAGGCGGGAGCCACATGTTGAAAACGACCCGCCCTCAGTCCGTGAAGTTGTTGCAGATTTTAACTGCGCGAATGCGCGCGGTGCCAAGGCGAGAGCCACATTTTCAAGACCACCCGCACTCCATCTGTGAAACCGTTGTCAGCTTTTTGAGCTTCAGGCTCAAAATTGTAAGGAAGCCTCGGGCGAAACGCTTGGCCCGCCCTTCCGGCTGGCCTCGGGGTGCGACAGGGAGCAGTTATTCATAAGGAAAAAGGACTGGGGGAGGAGGAGGAGGAGGAGGAGGAGGAGGAGGAGGAGGAGGAGGAGGAGGAGGAGGAGGAGGAGGAGGAGGGGAGGAGGGGGAGGAGGGGGAGGAGGGGGAGGAGGAGGAGGACAATTGCAAACCCCAGTCCCATCAGCGATCTTGTAATGAGCCCTCCCCCCGCGCTCCCTGGTCCTAGGCCCCTGCTCAAGGAGTCGCCTTCACGGAGGGAAGTGCCCCGTGGGAAGCCAGTCCTCCTCCTCCTCCTCCTCCTCCTCCTCCTCCTCCTCCTCCTCCTCCTCCTCCCTCCTCCTCCTCCTCCTCCTCCTCCTCCTCTCCTCCTCCTCCTCCCCCTCCTCCTCCTCCTCCTCCTCCTCCTCCTCCTCCTCCTCCTCCTCCTCCTGTTGGACTCCCGTTGGACTCAGGAAGCTCCGTCACCGCGCACGAGGCTGAAGCGATGAGGTAGCAAAAATACGACAGTAACGCTACTCGGGCTGGCCCCTCGAAACCCAACCCTGAATAGACCAAACAAGGGGCACCGATCTCCCAACATACGACTTAGTGCTGGGATTGGTGCCTGCTTTCAGCTGCTGTAAAGTCCCTGCCGCATGGCGATTACCAGGCCCCTTGGGACACACAGAGCTTAGGTTGTGCGATCTGCTCTCGCCGAAGGCCCCGCAACGCGAGCATCAGGCAACACGACCACCCATCAACCACACGCTATGTGTCCTGTGGCTGTACCTGGCAACCCTTGGAGGGCCACCGCAGGGAAACACTGAAACCGCGGCACGAGACTTTCCTTTCTCGCCGCAACGCAAACACCTAAAGGCTGACTTGCCGACCGTTTCGATGGCATGGCCTTTGGGAACGGGCACCAGCTCCAGGAGACACGGCTTGGCCCTTCTAGGCCGACGAAGCCGAGCCACATCAGGAAAGGACCGAGAATTGAGCCCATCCATAACTTCGGCAATCAACCAGGCTGCTTGCCGCACTCTCGGCAGCTGCAATTCATATAACTCCCTAGTGGACGGATTTGAAGGCTGGATTTTGGCTCCTTTCTTGGCCAGCTCATCAGCCTTCTTATTCCCTCTCCATTTCCATTCCTCAATCCTACGCACACGGGGCTTATGGAGGGATAGGTGAGACTCTATTTTGCTAAGCGTCACTCTCTCGCGGCCTATGTCGTCCCCGAGGCGGAAGATGTCAACCCAAATCTCCGAGAAGGCGACTTTCTCTAGATCCTGTGTGGGCCCACCATTCCATACAGATATAACCATAGCACAGTCTGTCACCACTTCCATGGGCTCTGGACCTGCAAGCTTGAGGCACATGTAGAAGGCATAGACTTCCCCACACCCAGCCACCTGCACCGCATGTGGGAGTGGTCCGTAAGCAGACCCATGAACCCAACCTCAAAAACCATCTGGAAACACAAACACCACCGCCCATCCAGCTCTGAAAAACTGAGGTAACTCGGGGTCCAGCCCAGACCCGTCAATACACACCCGAGGCCCGAGGACGCCGCTAGGCGGCACAACATCCCACCTGTGGCCAGCAACTGTATACGGCGCTGGCCAATCCACTGGAGCCTTCAGGAGCCCTCGGGTAATGAGCAACTCTGTTTCCTCGCCTCCAGGTTCGGCCAGGAGATCATGTACATCAAGGTCCCTCCGTAGAGGGGCAGAAAAATCGCAACGCTGGAAGCGGTGTCGCGCGGTACCCAAGGCTGCACCGCACGCCTGGCAAATCGGGTCGATCACCCGCCGATCGTCGAAGAGACGGAGCTGAGTCGGATACCCTCCTGCCACCACTCCTGCTAACCCATTCGCTGCATTCTGCCTGCCCTGCTTACGTAACCTGGCCAGGACCTCCAACATCGGTTCCAACAGAGGCTTCCCATGAAGTCCAGGAACGCGAACCCCGTCCCCCAGCTCAGTGAGAAGCATATCCCGAACATTCTGATGCAAAACCATCTTCAAAGAACGCTTGCCCAACTCTAATATATCGACATGAACTCCAGAGCGCGTGCGAAAAAGATGTCAGTCTATAATCGTGCAGCCAAGCCGCTCGATCGTGAACACAACTGCTCCTGCAGGCCCACGAACATCCTGCCACCCACGAGCAGCGCGGCTGTGAAACTCTCGAAAGCTGGACAACATAATCTTGTGCGGGATCCAATTCTGACGGGCCGCTTGGCCCCACATCAAAATGGGTAAGGAGTGCGCGTCGTAAGTGGGGTCGCTCTTGGGGTCCACAGAGAGCAAGAACTCAAGGGTACGACAACGACCTTTGGGCGTCCCAAACAGTGTTTGTCCCAGCGTACTGCGTAGTTGTGCAGGTCTAGCGGTCGCCATGCCCTGCACCCTGCATCCATACGTAGCCGACGCTAGAGCTCCAGATCGGGCAACCCGAAACATACCCTTGCGTGAACTCCGAAGCCCTCGAATACGGCCAGCCCGAACCCGAAGCTTCCGAAGACGTTTAGATAAAGTCCTGGCTCCTAGAGAACCTTTCTGCATAGTCTGATCCACACCCAGGTTCCTCCCAGAATGCACCCCTTCAAAGTTCCCTCGTCTAAGCATGCGTACAATGCAAACTCTGGTGGCCGAGTGACTGCTCATCACCAGGCCCTTCGACTGGGAGATCACTAAGTGAAGCTTCTCGAGAAGCGTGCACAGCAGAAGCACAGCGCGTGGCAGCACAAACTCCACATGCCTGCTAGTACCTGCTGCCTGCGCTGTGATGTCGTCCACCACCTTATACAGCGGCACGCTAGGATACAGCTCACACACACGGTCCAATGGGGCTGTGAGCATCTCCTCCTCCTCCTCCTCCTCCTCCTCTTCCTCCTCTTCCTCCTCCTCCTCCTCTTCCTCCTCCTCCTACTCCTCCTCCTCCTCCTCCTCCTCCTCCTCCTCCTCCCCCCCCCCCTCCTCCTCCTCCTTCTCCTCTCCTCCTCCTCCTCCTCCTCCTCCTCCTCCTCCTCCTCCTCCTCCTCGTCGTTAGAAAATCCTGAACGTTGCCAGAACACCATTCCTGGGACTTCAGTGCCGCGAATCACCGTTACTGATGCGTCTTGGCGATCTTTCACGGTGCCAGAACGCCTCTCCTGGGACCTCAGCACCGCGAATCGACGCAATTGTTGCGCCCTGGCAATCCGACGACGTGCCAAAACACACTTTGGGGGACGCTGGGACGGTAACTATGAGAATTCCTGAAACCGGTGTCAGTTCTTAAAACGAATGTGCGCGGCGCTAAGGCGAGAGCCCCTTTTCGTACACGACCCGCCCTCCATCCGTGAAGCTCGTGCAAGGTTTGAGAACGAATGTGCGCGGCGCTACGGCAAGAGCACACTTTGAAACTGGACCGCCCTCCATCCGTTGAATTCTTGCGCATGCTCAAAACGAATACTGTCGGGGCGCTGAACAAGGGACCCTTTTCGTTGAGGAGGGGCTCCGTGTTCCTTAATTGTGTCGCAGTTGGCCTCAGGTTGTCCTTAGGTGTTCGATGGGAAATCGAAGTTTAACTTATGGAGGAAAGGGGCCTCGTTCCTTATTTCTCGTTCCTCAGGTCGACGCCCCGACTGTATGCGCGGCGCTTATGCGAGAGCCGCACTTTGCAAGCGAGCCGCCCTCCATCCCCGAAGCGCTCGCAAGTGTCCGAAACGACTGTAAGCGCGGCGCTCGGGCGAGGGCCACGGTTTGAGAGCGGCCCGCCCTCCGTCCGCGAAGCTCCTGCAGCTTCTCGGCTGTAGGGTCATAAGCGGTGAGGACTTGGCATCGCTCGGACTTCGGCGAGGACCATCGAGGAGCACCCTTGATCATTTGGCGAAGAAAACACGCACGAAACCGAAAAAAACACGGAATGGACGTCCGAGCGATGGCCAGAAGTGGCCCCCCTTCCATCCGTGAAGCTCTTGCAGCTTCTCAGCCTTTCGGATCATAAGCGGTGAGGAAGTCTCGGGCGATGCGCAAGGCCTGCCCTTCCGACTGGCCTCGGGGTGAGACAGGGAGCAGTCATACGTGAGGAAAAAGAGCAGGTGAGGACGAGGAGGAGGAGGAGGAGGAGGAGCGCCGAGTACGCTATCTGCTCTCAGGGTGCCTAGGCCGATGTTACGGATGAGGCGACCTCCAGAAGTGCAGTGTTCCGCGACCCACTGCATAAAGCAACTTGCCTTCGCAGGAGGTATATATTTGCAAGGACTTCTTAGGAGTTTGGGGGGTCTCATCTTGTATGGCAGAAGCCATTGCGTCCTGACTTGGTTTCGGCCATAATTCGAGAGGACAGCCTGTTGGGCTGTTCGATGGCGAATCGTTTCTTTTCTGCCAGCCTTATTGGGCAAATAAATGCTGCGACATGCTGCGAGGGAGGGTCGCAGAATCGGGGGGGACCCCCCTCGCCTGAGCATCACGTCTGCGGTGCGAAAAGTGCTCATACGGGAAACGCCCAGGGCCGCATGTGAGCGCATCCCTCACTTCTCACCCTTCAGGAGGTTAAGGGTGAAGCAGATTACAGCGACCGTTTAGGCTGCCACGGCCAATGCCGACCCTAGGGGTGACAAGGGGGACCTGCTCGCATAGACGTGGGCAATCCCACAAAGCGGGATAGAAGTTGCCGAAGGATGAGTAGATTAGCTCCTTAGCACAGCCCGTGCCCATGGGCAAGGCAGGACCATTTTGAAGGCCACTGGAGGAGGAGGAGGGAGCACAACGGTGCCAAGCACTCCGCTACGGCGGACATGTCATTCACAGAGCAGGGGGCGGGTTGATGAATCAATACACACATTTACACAGTAGGCCTGTGGAAGATTGTACGTGTCACCAGGACGAGGAGGAGGAGGATGAGGAGGAGGAGGAGGAGGACGAGGAGGAGGAGGAGGAGGAGGAGGACGAGGAGGAGGAGGACGAGGAGGAGGAGGAGGACGAGGAGGAGGACGAGGAGGGCACGAGGGACGCGGGGCCGCCTGGTGAGAGGTGCACATCGACATCTGGTCCGAGGTGGGCCGCTGCCCGCGGCGGCTGGCGTCCCGGCTGCGGGAGCTGGAGTCGCGGCGCGGGCCCCGCGCGTTCTTTCGGAGAGCGCGGACCGGAGCGGGGTCAGAGGGGGAGAGAGGGACAGGGAGGGAGAGAGGGAGAGAGAGAGAGAGAGAGAAAAAAAAAAAAGAGAGAGAGAGAGAGAAACAAAAAGAGAGAGAGAGGATATATATATATAGAGAGAGAGAGAGAGACAGACAGACAGAGGGAGAGCCAAGAGGAAGAGTTCCGCCCTCTTCCTTCTCCTCCTCCGATTCCCTGCCGTCCTCCTGCTCTCCTGCTGCTCCGCCTCGCCCTCCTGCCTCTGCTCGCTCCTCCGCCGCTCCGCCCTCCTGACGAGTATGTGTAGATGTTCTTTCCTGTTAGCTTTTTGCCTCTCGCACTGGGGCCCTCTTTGTCGTCTTGTCTCGTCGCTCTGTCGCCTCCCCTCTCGTTTCCTGTCCTCCCGCTTTGTCGTTTCTGCGCTTTGGGGTTGTCGTTGCGTCCCCCTCGGCCTCGTCTTCCTCCTCCTCTCCCTCGTTCCCTCGTCGCCCTCCAAAAAAAAACGAAATCCGTCGTAACGCTCGGCGGGTGGAAAAAACAAAAAAAAATCCCGGCAAAGCAACCTAACAGCGATATGTAGAAGCATATTTGAAAGCATTCCCCTTAAGATTCAGATGAAAATCCAGTTGTAGAATTCTGCTGTTCTCGCAGTCGTAGTCGCATTCGCGATGACAGTCGCAGCGGCAACGGCAGTCGCAGTCACAGCCTCAGCCTCAGCCTGCCTCAGCCTCAGCCTCAGCCTGCCTCAGCCTCAGCCTGCCTCAGCCTCAGCCTCAGCCTGCTTCAGCCTCAGCCTCAGTCTGCCTTCAGCCTCGGCCTCAGCCTCAGCCTGCCTCAGCCTCAGCCTGCATCAGCCTCAGCCTCAGCCTCAGCCTGCCTCAGCATCAGCCTGCCTCAGCCTCAGCCTCAGCCTCAGCTGCTTCAGCCTCAGCCTCAGCCTCAGCCTGCCTCAGGCCTCAGCCTCAGCATCAGCCTGCCTCAGCCTGCATTCAAAATGTGGCCCAGGAATGGAGTTCTGGGAACTAGAAGAACACGAAGTGGCCTACAGTTGGCTCCGGGCATTCAAAATCATGCCCAGGAATGGAGTTCTGGGAACTTGAAGAGCACGAAGTGGCCTACAGTTGGCTCCGGGCATCCAAAATGTGGCCCGGGAATGGAGTTCTGGGAAATCGAAGAGCACGAAGTGGCCTACAGTTGGCTCCGGGCATCCAAAATGTGGCCCGGGAATGGAGTTCTGGGAACTCGAAGAGCACGAAGTGGCCTACAGTTGGCTCCGGGCACTCAAAATGTAGCCCGGGAATGGAGTTCTGGGAGGTCGAAGAGCACGAAGTGTGTGATTGTTGGCAAAAAGCGAGCCCGGCTCTGTTCCCGGTTCTCCAGAATGTGTCCCGGGAATGGAGTTCTGGGAGGTCGAAGAGCACGAAGTGTGTGACTGTTGGGGAAAAACGATTCCCGTTTCTCCTCCCCGGCACCCGCCCAGACCCCCCTGAGGAGTCATGATGCTCTCTTTTGACCCTACTAGAAACCTATCAGCAAGAGCTGTTAGGTAAAAAATGGGGCCCTCTTTGCCACAGCCGGACTCGCATGTATCAACTCGTCCGGCTGGGAGAAGATCTCGGCTGTAGGAACAGGAGCAGGCGGCGTACATGTTGATCCCGAGGCGCGCGCGAGCAAGAGGGAATAGAAAGTGCGTCAACTTAATTATGAGAATTGCGCGTGCTGCCTGTGGTCTGTTACTTCCTCGCAGTCTGCCCAGCCTGTCGGGAGTTGCCGTGTGCGCTTTGCTCTGTACGGTCTGCCCTGGGCGCCCACACGACATTTTCGTTGAGAACCAGGAGGTTGTGCTGGCGAAGGCAGTGAATCCTGAGTTGGAAGGCGAGGCCAAGCAAGCATCGCGACATTTGGCCAGAGACATCGCCCCACACAACCGACTCCGTCACGCCTCGTCCACCCAGAGACGTCCAGAGCATCAGCAGCAGCAGCCGCAGCACCACCACCAGCCTTCCATCATTTCGTCGATGCTCCCGCACGTGCCCCGTGCCCCATCGCGTGCTGCATCGGTTCCTCAGTGCACCCCGCCGAGTCGAGCACACGATCTCTTTGCGCGTGCCTCGCCGCTCCGCGCGCGCGCGGCCGCCCTGGTGCAGGCGCCGCTCGCGGATGCCCTCGCCCTCGCCGGCAGCAGTGCCTCTGGGGCGGCTGGCTGCGGCCGCGATCCTGCCGTGGCGCCGCCGGCGCGCCGGGTGCGCCGCCGGGCCCGTGGAGGGGGGCCCGACGTCTCTCGCTTCCTCTGTCTGCTGCGCCTCTTCCTCGTGGCCATTCGGCCGCTGTTGGCATCTCGGCTCGCAGGAGTGAAGCTGAGGCTCACCGCATTGCCGTCGCTTGGGCCGTGGCTTCCAGCACCAGGCGTTTGCGTGTTCGCACGGCCAGGCTGAATCGAGCGGAACTCAACGACATTCCTCGAGCGATGTGTTGGCCCGAAAGCTGACTTCTAGCATTTCCGAGGAGCCAGGTTTCCCTGGGCTGGGTTTGACAGCCATGGCAAGCTTGAGACCATATTTTCGACGAAGAACCGTTGGGCGTTCATGGCCATAACGGACTTTCGAGTAAGAGGTTTTCGACAAAGTCGACCTTCGAGAAGGTTTTTGTTGGTGTTACCCGAGTCGTTATATGTGTTGATGGCACGGTATTAGCTACGCAACGCCCAGCGAGTCTTCAATTGACGCTCAACGCCATCGCCCAAGAGGCCGTGAAGTTTAGTACAAAACAGTCAAGGTATAAATATCGCCAGGAATGTTCTATCGCCAGGAATGTTCATTTCACGTTTAGACACGGGCCCATCGGCTCAGTGAGAGAAGCCGTACACTTCGGAGGGTTTCCTACTGGCGATGGGAAGGCTGCATCGGAGTTATCACGGCACATTGCAGACATGTTTGGCGGTCTCGATGCAGAAAAGAAGACGTGGCGCTATTTGCCCGTCGCGGCGGCGCGCTAAGTCTGTATATATATATATATATATACAGCACCGACATACGTGTAGATAACCATATGTGTATACACATACACATATGAAGTGCCCTTTGGATCATGCATGGGTCTTGCGTGCCGACCGTCCCTAGTCCGTTTGTGTCCACTACAGTCGGGGGTGTTTTGTCGGGGGGGCAGCGAGCTTTGCAGCAGAAGCTTCGAGATGTTGCCTGACATCTCTTCGTCGTACGTCCCGAGGACCAGCAACCATGACGTCATACACAGAGCATCGGCGCAATTACCCTCTAGGCTGCTCGCGCTGCAAAGATAATGCGAGCAGCGACGACACTTCGTCGGTCAGGACTGCATTGCGCAATCCAGACCTCATCCCGCGAAATTGGGCTACATCGCGACGGCGAGGCCGCCCGCGGCAGCAATGGACAGCTCCCATTGCGAACTTTTGAGTCAAAGCGATCCCCTGCAGGGCCCATTAGTCACGAATGGGTTTGAGGAGGAGGTTCTCTCCGTATCCGCGTTAATTTTAAGAACCAGTTCGGTTTGGGCGAAACAACACCAATACTTCGTCTCGGCTCGTGTTGAACACAAGCAACGGATCATGCCGTCGGTTCGGTCGGTTCGGTTCGGTTCCAGAACCTTTTTGTTAGAGTTTTCTGGGCAGACACATTCGTGCAGGAACAGCGGTAGTGGATCCAGCTTCTGATGCATTCCGAACGCATCCAGGTAGTCAGTGTCCAAAACAGGTCGAGCAGTTGTACAGTACTCACTCGCGCTGGGCAGTATTTGTTTGCGGATCTGTTCCGCATTTGCAATGACATTGTGCTAGTATTTTCATATCGATAGGAGGTTGCTCCAGCTGGTCCAAGGGGCCCTGACGTCATCAAACACGTTATCCACTGGGTCGGTTCAACGCGCTGTGCCACAACAAGGATCACTTCGGGCTCTGGCATGTGCATGGCAACAGACATGTAGGATCAATATGTATAGCAGCGCCGTTGCGCATTGAATTTAGCCACATATGCACAGCGCAAGAGTTGAGCACATCATCACGATTGGCGCAGGGATACGGTGGAAAAGCAGTGCATTAGGAAACAGAGTACACCCATCTCAAAGAGATCAAAAGTCCCACCTGCACAAACTCTTGAACGCATATCAACGCCGCTGTATTGGCGGACGAGATCTCTTCAGTTCGCAAATTGACCCATTCGTGGACGGGAGGGGTCCTAAACAATCGGTTGGGTTATGCGGCCATGCCATTTCCCGTTGAATGCGCGGTTGCGTGCAATTGCATGGCTTACGCTTTACATGTCCGTGTCTCGGACATGCGACAGGCATGCATTAACATGTGCTTGTACATCCGTATTCGGCCTCCTGGGTTTCTGTGGGGTGCGTGTCTGGGATGTTGTTCGGTCTGCGGGATGTGTCCCGTCCTTGATGCCGCTCGGCGGCAACAACTTTGCGATGTGCATATGTATGCTTATGAAGAGTCTCGCTTACGGTATCTTCGTGCGCGTTTCATCCAGAGATGTACCGGCCAATGGCACATTTGCTACAGAGTGAATACTGTCTGATGGGGTCAGGATGGCAGTGGCATGCGGGCATACCAGCGGGCGCTTGTGTCGTCGGTTTCCAGCGGACATTGCGAGACATTAAATGTGCAAATGAGCTAGGAGGAGTTCGATTTTTCATTTCGGCGGAAGTCTGCACGCTTTGCGATAATGCGATGCGTTTGCGCCGTCATCGGGTCCCCGACTCTACGGATGCAGGTGACAGGAGGTGGACGGGGCGAGGTCGATGTTCGTCGTTCGTTGTCGTCGGAGGAGAAGGGGGAGGAATACAATGAGGAGCAACCAGAGGGGATGTGATCACGGAGACATGGGGATTTGGATCGAAGGGTCGAAGGGAAACAGGAGGTGGCAGCGGGAGGACATGGAACGTGCAACACATGATTTAGGTTACAGAGCGCATGCGCAGCCATCTCCTGATCCTGATGTTGTTGATGTTCTCATCTCCTCTTCTCTTCTTTCCCTGCTCTTCATCCTTCAGTATGTTGCTCCTTTCTTCTTCCTTCTTTCTGTCCTGTTTTCCCCGTGCCGTGGGAAAAAGTGGGAGGGTGGGTCATGCAACCACACTTCTTTCAGTAGGCTCGCTCTGGTGACGTCGAAACCTAAGGGTACTGACCATCCCTCGTGTTGCTGCTGTGTCGTCGTCTTCCGTATCCTTTTATCCTCTGTTTCTTCGTCGGTTATGGTCGCCGTCTCTTCCTTCTTCTCGTCCTTTTCGCCCTCCTGGTGCCCCACTTTGATCTTCCCCATTGTGTTTTTTGCTTTTCATACTCTAACCTCACGTTCCCGCTTCCCCTCTACATAGTACATCGTCCTCCCAATGGTTCTCCCCGTTACTCATACTTTCATTCTCCCCTGTCCCATCTGCTCCAACAGCTCCTCCTCGTCGTCCTGCTCCTTCCCCCTCTCCCCTCCCTCCTCCCTACCCTCTCCTCTTTACCTAACAGCGAAGACTGATATGTTTCTAGTGGGCTCAAAAGAGAGCATCTTGACTCCCCAGGGGGGTCTGGGCGGATACCGTGGAGAATCCGGGGACTCCCCGGGACTCCCGAGGGGGGTCTGGGCGGGTGCCGGGGAGGATCCGGGTACTCCCCAGAACACCATTCCCGAGCCACATTTTGAATGCCCGGAGCCAATTGTAGGCCATTTGGTGTTCTACGCGTTCCCAGAACACCATTCCCAGGCCACATTTTGAATGCCCGGAGCCAACTGTAGGCCACTTCGTGTTCTTTGTCTTCCCAGAACACCATTCCCAGGCCACATTCTGAATGCCCGGAGCCAGCTGTAGACCACTTTGTGTTCTTTGTCTTCCCAGAACACCATTCCCAGGCCACATTTTGAATGCCCGGAGCCAACTGTAAGCCACTTCGCGTTCTTCGTTTTCCTAGAACACCATTCCCAGGCCACATTTTGAATGCCCGGAGCCAACTGTAGGCCACTTCGTGTTCTTCGTGTTCCCAGAACACCATTCCTGTACCATATTTTGACTGCCCGGAGCCAGCTGTGGGCAACTTCGTGATCTTCGTGTTCCCAGAACACCAGTCCTGTGCCATGTTTTGAATGCCCGAGCTGAGGCAGGCTGAGGCCGAGGCAGGCTGAGGCCGAGGCAGGCTGAGGCTGAGGCTGTGGCACGCCGAGGCAGGCTGAGGCTGAGGCTGAGGCAGGCTGAGGCTGAGGCAGGCTGAGGCTGAGGCTGACGCAGGCTGAGGCTGAGGCTGAGGCTGAGGCTGAGGCTGAGGCTGAGGCTGAGGCTGAGGCTGAGGCTGAGGCAGGCTGAGGCTGAGGCTGAGGCTGAGGCTGAGGCTGAGGCTGAGGCTGAGGCAGGCTGAGGCTGAGGCAGGCTGAGGCTGAGGAGGCTGAGGCGCTGAGGCAGGCTGAGGCTGAGGCTGAGGCTGAGGCTGAGGCTGAGGCTGAGGCTGAGGCTGAGGCTGCAGGCTGAGGCTGAGGCTGAGGCTGAGGCTGAGGCTGAAGGCTGAGGCTGAGGCTGCAGGCTGAGGCTGAGGCTGAGGCTGGCTGAGGCTGAGGCTGAGGCTGAGGCTGAGGCTGAGGCTGAGGCTGAGGCTGAGGCAGGCTGAGGCTGAGGAGGCTGAGGCAGGCTGAGGCTGAGGCTGAGGCTGAGGCAGGCTGAGGCTGAGGCTGAGGCGAGGCAAGCCGAGGCAGGCTGAGGCTGAGGCTGAGGCTGAGGCTGAGGCTGAGGCAGGCTGAGGCTGAGCCAGGCTGAGGCTGAGGCTGAGGCAGGCTGAGGCTGAGGCAGGCTGAGGCTGAGGCCGAGGCAGGCTCAGGTAGGAATCCTTAGGATTCCCTAGGAATCCTTAGGAATCCCCAGGAATCCCTAGGAATCAGGATTCCTATGGATCCCTAAGGATGCCTAAGGATGCCTTAGGAATCCCTAGGAATCCTTAGGATTCCATTGGATCCTAAAGCCGTTGCCACTGCGACTGTCATTGCGAATGCGACTGCGACTGCGAGAACAGCAGAATTCTACAACTGGATTCTCACCTGAATCTTAAGGGGAATGCTTCCAGATATGCTTATACACATCACTGTTAGGTTGCTTCGCCGGGATGATTTTATCCCCCTCCATTCCCTTTCCTCCCTCCCTCCCTCCCACCGCCCCCCACCCCCTCAGCCTCAGAGCCCACCAGCGTATGTACGCGTACGCGGGCAGTTTCCGCTGGCGGGTGCTTGAATGCGGCCATTCGTGCGCGCGGGACCGTGGACGGCGTACATGTTCACATGTCGTTACCCGTTCACATGGCGTCTTGCTCCCTCAGTCTTCCACTCCTCCGATCCCTCCTGCTCCACAATTATTGGATATGAGAACTGCTCTCCTCCTTTCTCTCTCCCCCGGAGATGACCAGGGAGTCGCCCACCCCCCTCGGCTGATCGTTTTTTAACACCGGAGTTCAAGCATTGTTTTTGTTCCTCTGTTCTTTGTTGCAACATTTGGTCGCCTTCGGTCCTTCAAGATGGTGCTGCCGCTGCAGCGTGGGTCTCATTTTCGGATCGGCGTTTTGCTCCCGTCGTTCAGACTGGCCCTCGCCCCAGCGCGGGTCACTTTTCTGGATTCGAATCCTTCCTCCTCCGCTTTCCCTTGGTCCTCCCGCGTCTCCCGCTCCCTACACTCTGGCTTCTGCTGCTGCTGTTCGTCCTCGTCCTTCCCCCTCTTCCTCCTCCTCCTCCTCCTCCTCCTCCTCCTCCTCCTCCTCTTCCTCCTCCTCCTCCTTTTCCTCGTGCTCATCCGCCACTTCCTCATCCAATGTGCACAGCTCCCTTCTCAGGTTGAGCACAGCACGATGGGCCCCCTTCAGGAGCTACATGAAACGCGCCGGCGGACAGAGAACAGCACCAGCGCCACCGGAAGGGCTGGGTGGGATTGCGGACAGCGTCCGGGCCTACTCAAGACCGGGTGCGCGAGGCCGTGGCCTCGGGAGTCTGGCGGTGTCTGGAATCAAGGGCTCCCACGAGGGCGCGAAGTTATTCGCGCTTCGCGCTTCGCGGTCCTCGTTCTTTCTCCCCCCTCCTCCTCGTCCTCCTTTTCTCCCTTTGGGGGGGCGGCGCGAGGGCGCGAAGTTATTCGCGCTTCGCGCTTCGCGGAGCGCGAAGCGCGAAGTTGGGAGCCCTAGCCTCGGGATGGGTGGGAGGGGCAGGACGTCACACAAGGCACGAGCGCACCTGGCCTGTTCTCCCCTCCCTCCTCCCTGCCCTCCCTGCCTTCCTCTTACAATTACACAGTATGAGTACTACCAAGGGCTCCCTCGAGGGCGCGAAGTTATTCGCGCTTCGCGCTTCGCGGTCCTCGTTCCTTCTCCCCCTCCTCCTCGTCCTCCTATTCTCCCTTTGGGAGGGCGGCGCGAGAGCGCGAAGTTATTCGCGCTTCGCGCTTCGCGCAGCGCGAAGCGCGAAGTTGGGAGCCCACCTGGGAGGGAGGGCTATTAGGACGCCACCTGGGACGCGAGCGCACCTGGCTGGCCCCTCCCCCCCCCCTCCCCCCCCATCTCCCTCCATCACACCGCCTCCCCTCCGCCTCGGAGCCCCGCGGCGTGTGCCCGCGCGTGCGGCCGGCTCCCGCCCGCCCGCGCTGGCACCCGCCCGCCGGTGCGCACGCGCGCACCTCTGCCGCCGCGCTGCCCGCTCGCCCGCCCCAGGGCAGCCGCGGGCACGGCCCAGCACGCCGCCAGGGCGCCCCCGGCGGTCGAGGGACGGCTCGGCCCGTGAGGGCGCGCGCGCGCCGGCGGGGCACGCGCGGCCGCTGCGGCCAGAGGCCGATCGCCTGCCCGCCCTCGTCGCCCCGCGCTCTCGTCCTCGCCATCGTGCTCCCCGTGCGCCTGCGGCCGACCTCGTCGTCCTCTTCTTCCTCGCCCTGCTTCTCCTCCTGCTTCTCCTCCTCGTCCTCCTCCTCGTCCTCCTTCCTCGTCCTCCTCCTCGTCCTCCTGCTCCTCCCGCCGCCGCTGCTGCTGCTCCTCTTGCTTCTCCTGGGCCCGCTCCCTCGCCCTCGCCCTCGTCGGCCGAGACAGAGCAGGATAGACTCAGAGATGCCAGGCAGCCCGCGCCGCACCGGGTGCCGGCCGCTGCTCGGACCCTGGGGGAAGCGGTGATCCAACGAGAGAGGACGATCGTGGGGCTTCTTCCCTGGGCATGACTGGGGGCTGCGCCGCCCCGGCGCGTCCGCCGCCCAGCCCGTCCTGGAGGCGGCCGTGGGCTGCCGAGCTCCCTCTCCCGCCCCGCTTCGACCCCCAGAAGGACCTCCTCCCTCTGATCCGCGGCTGCGCCTGACCTGGCGCCGCGCGCGCCAGGTGGAGGATCTGGAGAAGGAGGGGGGCAGACACTCATGACGGTTGCCTGCGCGATTGCTTTGCGGCGCCCTCAGCTGCGCGCCCTTTGCTCCTGCGGATGCTGATGCTCTGGCCCCCTGCGCCTCCGCTGCTGAAGCGACGCTCTTCTGCGGGAGTGTCCGTCTCGTTCGGCTCCTCGGGGTTCCCGTCGGAGTGGGATCTTCACCTGGCGATTGACTTCTGAGAGCCTCTCTTTGGTGCGATGCGCCTGCTTCCTGTCCTGGCAGCCCGCCCCAACGGAGCACTCCGCCTTCATTGGGCGCGCATGCATTTGTTTCTATCCTGCTTCACCTCCGCGGAAACCGAATCGATCTACAGTCAAGACGCTGACATTCAGTGAGCACTCGGATTCGGAAGGCGCTCGACTTTCCTTCGGTCCTTCCAGGGCTGTTCTGGTTGCGCTCTTCGTGCGCCCAAGCATCTTACGGGCAACTGGCGGCTCCTCATCCAGCGCGCCGTATGGTGGTAGCTTGACTGCACTTGGAGACCGACATCGGTTGGCTGACACTTTTGTGGGGCCGAGGCTGTCGACGGGCTCAGCCTTCTGGCCGGCTTCTGGCAGCTCATGAATGCGACACCCGATTTTGCCGGTCTTGACGCGCGGCATCCATGGTGAGCAAACGACGTTGTCCATCAATCTGATCCAGCCGGACACGTTGTCCTTGGATGTCGACGTAGACGGTGTGGTCAGTGTGCCAGACGGCCGCCTGGTTTGCAATCAACCCAATGCTGCCCTCAACGCAGTCACGCTTCCGTCCTGAGCTATCGCTTTTACTTCGAGCACCCGCTTGCCGATGTACTCGGTGTTCTGAGCAATGGCGATGTTCAGCTGGGCACTGCGGTCTTCAACCTTTCCCTCAGAGCCTGATTTCGGCAAGTATCACACGCGTGCGGCACTTTCTCGATCCAGAGTTCATGGCTGTCCCAATGCTTCTCGTGGGCGTTCTTCACCAGGCGCTGGTCTGGGTGGGCCGCTGCGCGCCAGCCCTTGCTTGAGGCCTCGCCTTGCGCGCCACAGGCTCGGCGCCTCGCTTCGCTGGCTCGCGTTGGACAAGCTTCGCCTTGGGCTTCCCGTCGAAGCCGAGGGCCTCGCATGCAGAGGTGCACTCTCCTCGAACTGCGCAGACGCGCCATGCCTGCTACGGGCACCATTGCCAGAGATGTTCCGGACGTGGTCGTCCGAGGCTGCAGAGCGCGCCGCCTCCACAGCTGTCACGTGCAGGAGCCGCTCGGTCAAGACTCTGCGCGTCTCCCAGCCGGCCTACACCCTGGGCGATGCTGAAGAAAACTTACGTTTGTCGGCCAGAGTCTCGATTATTCTTTAATGTTCCAATGTACATCCTAAGATTTTGATGGAACTTCTGGGTTTTTATTCCAATTCTGAGACTATGAATTTCTTAACCCATGAGTTCTAAAGCATTTCGCAGGGTGTACCGCAGCGAGCCCTACCGCCATCTGCCACGTCTGGCTTCTCGGCCTGCCCCAGGGGCAAGGGCGCCGGGCCGCGCGCGCGGCACGGGAGAAACCGCAGCCAGGAGCCGAAGTGGCGAAGGATGGGCAAGGGTGGGGAAGAGGGATTTGCTTCGGTGATTTCCGTCAGCGCTTTTTGTCCCAAAAATCCCGCGCCCTCCCAGTGTCCTTTCGCCTTCCCACGCCACTCTCTCTCTCTCTCTCTCTCCCGCTTCCGTTTCTCACTTCCTGAGAGCTGGCGCGGCGCGCCCCTGAAAAAAGTGCTGACGCTCTGACGCTTTTGACGCTCCTGACGCTCTTGACGCTCCTGACGCTCCTGACGCTCCAGGCGTCAGAGCGTCAGGAGCGCCAGGAGCGTCAGGGGCGTCAGGGGCGTCAGGATCGTCAGAGCGTCAAGAGCGTCAGGAGCGTCAAGAGCGTCAGGGGCGTCAGGAGCGTCAGGGAGCGTCAGGGAGCGTCAGGGAGCGTCGGGGGCGCGGGGGGGCGTCAGGAGCGTCAGGAGCATCAGAGCGTCAGGAGCGTCAGGGGCGTCTGCCAGGAGCGTCAGAGCGTCAGGAGCGTCAGGGGCGTCAGGGGCGTCCACCACTTCGGCGCCGCCGCTCGAGACATCCTCACAATTCTGGCGCCGCCGTTCGAGACGTCCTCACAACTCTGGCGCCGCCGCTCGAAACAGCCGCTCGAGACATCCTCACAACTCCGGCGCCGCCGCTCGAAACATCTTGACAACTCCAGCGCTGCCGCTCGAGACATCCTCACAACTCCGGCGCCGCCGCTCGAGCGTCAGGAGCGTCAGGGGCGTCAAGAGCGTCAGGAGCGTCAGAGCGTCAAGTGCGTCAGGAGCGTCAAGAGCGTCAGGAGCGTCAGGAGCGTCATGGAGCGTCAGGAAGCGTGAGGGAGTGTCGGGGACGCCAGGAGCGTCAGGAACGTCAGGAGCGTCAGAGCGTCAGGGGCGTCAGGCGCGTCAGGAGCGTCAGGAGCGTCAGGAGCGTCAGGAGCGTCAGGAGCGTCAGGAGCGTCAGGAGCGTCAAGAGAGTCAGGAGCGTCAGGGGCGTCCACAACTCGGCGCCGCCGCTCGAGACATCCTCACAGCTCCAGCGCCGCCGTTCGAGACATCCTCACAACTCCAGCGCCGCCGCTCGAGACATCCTCACAACTTCGGCGCCGCCGCTCTAGACATCCTCACAACTCCGGCGCCGCCGATCGAGACATCCTGACAACTCCGGCGCCGCCGCTCGAGCGTCAGGAGCGTCAAGGGCGTCAGGAGCGTCAGGGGCGTCAGGAGCGTCAGGAGCGTCAGAGCGTCAGGAGCGTCAGGAGAGCCAAGGGTGTCAGGGACGTCCACAACTCTGGCGCCGCCGTTCGAGACATCCTCGCAACTCCGGCGCCGCCGCTCGAGTCATCCTCGCAACTCCGGCGCCGCCGCTTGAAACGTCCTCACAATTCGGGCGCCGCCGCTCGAGACATCCTCACAACTCTGGCGCCACCGCTCGAGAGGGAAGGGAAAACTGAGGGAGCTTCACGGAAGGAGTGAGGAGGAGGAAGGGGATTGGGGAGGAGGACGAAGGGTAAGGAGCGGATGGGGACACTTTTAGCCCAAACTCTCGATCGACACATTTGGCACGTTACGCGATTTGCATCAGAGCACGCCGTGAGGATGTCCCGTACGACGCGCTCGATTGACATCCCCGACTCCTCTGCATTCAGAGCACCACTCGGGGGCCCTCGTCGTTACGGCTGGATTCGCTTTTAGCTTACACCACATAGCTTCACCACGGTGGGCGCGGCCCTTGGCGGCCAATATCCGGTCCTATTGGCTGACATCGGGTGCTATTTGCTGCTGTCGGCTCCCGGCGGCTACATTCGGCTGCTATACGAGATTGCAGGCTCACATCAGAACTACCCGATTGTTAAACCCAGGGTGATGAAGGGGGAAGAAATAAGGAGCATCCCCATCTATCCTCCTCTTCTTCCTCCGGTTTTCCTGCTCACGCCATTCCCTATCCCGTTATTCATTATTATCATGCTGCTCTACGTGTTCCACCTAGCCCTCCTCGTCTTTTTCCCTGTTGCTTTTCATCATCGCCCTTTTCGGATATTCCTCCTCGTGCTGCTCCTCGTCCTCACCTCGGCATAATGCTACTCGTCCTTCCCTCCTCTTGCTTCTCATGCTGTCTTCCGCATCTCTTCGCCCCCCCCATCGTTTTACTCGTGTTGCTCTTCTCCCTTTGTCTCCTGCTTGTTCTCCTCTCCGAAGCGGGGGCTCAAGATGGCACGATCTCGGCGCGAGGGCGCTGCAGATTGTCCGCGTTGCACCACGTGCCGTGCCGAGGACGAACGCCCCGCGTGTTCAGAGTACGGCGGGGAGTCAAGACCGGGCCGATGGGACCGCCAGAGCGTCTGCCCCCCGAGCGTCTCCACCAGAACGAACAGGTCCGCCAGGCTCCCCCCCCTTCTCCTCCTCCTCCTCCTCCTCCTCCACCTCCTCCTCCTCTGTCCTCCTCCTCCTCCTCCTCCTCCTCCTCCTCCTCCTCCTCCTCCTCCTCCTCCTCCTCTCCTCCTCCTCCTCCTCCTCCTCCAGCGAGCGTGGAAGCCACGTCGGGTTCGGATTGTTCCAAGGTTGACAGCGAGCCAGACCAGGAACTCGATGAGGACACCCGGGAGCCTACGTCATGGACGGGCATATCCTACCAGGGAGACGGCAGTGAGAAGTATTTGGTAGGAGCGAAGTGGTGTCCGAAGACCTTGGCAGCGCTTCTGACCAGATCGCTGTCCGCATGGGCTTCACAAACAAGTATTTGTTCCGCGCGTTTTTTTCTACTTCTACTGCCTGTTAGCCGTGGTCCAGCCGGACGTGTTGATGCCAACGGAAGCCCCGGATCGCGTGGAGTTTGGGCAAGAGCGCGCTTCGTCGCTGCATCGAGCTATTGTATCGCGCGCGCGCCCTTTGTAGGCAGGCAGCCTCGCCTGGACGCGGCGTTCAGGTGGCGCGCGTTTTGCGGTCAGCATCTATCGACGCATTTTCCGTTCGACGCTGGCGGCTGAGGCTCGCTTGGTTGATTGGCCGGCGCGCAATATTGCACGCTTCGATACACGGTTACGCTGGGGATGCCCCCTTAGGGTCTTGATGCGGCAAATTCGGCAAAATTTGCTTTCTTAGCTTCCCGAGATGGTATCTCCTTTTTCAAGCTAGATTAACTCGGTCGTTCTTGTTTCCGCTGTGTAAAGTGGTTCGTATGAGAAGTTTGGGGAAGGCCTCTGGTATTTCTGGAATGTCAGCCGAAATATATCGACCCCCCCCGCGCGCTGGTTTTCGCGAGCCCGCTCCAACGAAACCAATATACATCAGAAAAAATCAAGACGACGAAGCCACATCATCAGCAAAACCGCACCATTCTGAAAAGCTCAAACGACCGTCTTCGACAAGTTAACCAGCGGCGCCGCGCGACCCTCACTCCTCGCCGCCCCTTTTCCTCATCCCCTCTTATGTCCCCCCCCCTTGTCTCGGCGTCGCCCTTGTTCGGCGCGCCCATCGCGCGTTTCGTGCCCCTTCGCGGAGCTCAATCCCTTGCAGCCCCAGTGGAGGTGTTCGCATAGCACCGCCGCGCCCATGTCGGCACGCCTCTCGCGCGCCTCGCATCCCGCAGGGCGCCCTTCCCACGCCCCCAATAATGGAGATGTTCGCGCGGGGCCGCCGCGTCCGTTTCGGCGCACCCCTCGCGCGGCTCGTGCCCATTCGGAGTTTCGCTTGTGGCCCCAGTGGAAGCGCTCGCGCGGAGCCGCCGCGCGCATGTCGGCGACCCCCATCGTGCGTTTCGTGCCCAGTGACCAGTGGCGAGCTCCACTTATAGCTCCAGCGTGACTTTGCGGCGCCGCGGCACCCATATCGGCGCGCCTCTCGCGCAGCTTGCGCCTCGCAGGGAGCTCCACCCACGGCCCAGTGGAGGCGCTCGCACGGCGCCGCCGCGCCCGCGTCGGCGCGCCCGTCGCGCGCGCGCCCCACGGAAAACAGTTTGGGGCGGTTCGGGGGCGGGGGGGAGGGGAGAGGGATGCGGGGCGGAGGAGCGGGGAATTGCGCGCGCCGGCGCGCGCGTCAGTTGTCGCGCGGGGACCGCGCAGACGAGAGGGGAGGGCGCGGGCGTGGATGGGGGACGCAGGAGGGGGGGCGAGAGAAGGCATGAGGTAGGAAGATTGAACAGGCAGGATAGGAGGGAGGCGATGAGGAGTAGTACTCATCATAATGGCCACGATGATACTGACGAGGATGCGAGAGGGACGACGAGGGGAACCTTATTGTGTGGAGGGGCGCCCGCATGGCGCACCCGCGCAAAATCCGACGCGCGCGCGCGGGCGCGCGCGTCGTGCGTCTCGCGCCGCATAGGGAATTCCACCGACGGCTTGGTCTGGGGGGGGGGCTCTATGGACCGTGGAGTCTGAGGCCTTTGGGGGCACGGGCTTCGAGGTGCATCTTCGGGCTCTGGGGCCCGGGGCTTCTGGGGAGCGGGGGGCCTTCTGTGGGCTCGCGGGCGCCGCTCCCCAGGGTACACGGAGCTTCTTGGGGCGCGGTCTTGGGGGCCCCAGGGCCATATCCGGGGTCGTCTCCTGGGCCGCATGGCCATCTAGGGCATCCGACGGGGGCCCCCGACGCCGTCGCGGCCCAAGCAAATTCTCTGCAGAGTGTTAGATCCGCTTGCCGGCGACCAGCGCCGACGCCACAACGACGCGCCACCGCCGCCTTGCAGATGGACGCTGGACAGTCCCCAGAGCAGATAAAAACAGGCGTTCGGCACATGCCGCGCCGCCCACGTCACGACGAAGCTCGGTCGGCGTGCTGCCAGTTGGCTTCAAGAGGCGCGACGTCGTCTGGGCCCCGCTCGCGATCGACGCGAGCAGCAAGGACGTCGACAGCAGGAAGGACGACGTCGACGTCGACAGTCTACTTCAGCGGCTGGCCGAAAGAGAACCACAGGAGGAGGGGCCGAAGGTTGCGTCGCACAGCGCGCCGGCCGTGCCCGCGCACATCGAGATCCCCAGCGACGACGAGGGCGACGTGAACAGCCGCGGTTGCCAGGCAGATGCCGTGGCCCCGCAGCCTGCGGCCCCGGCGGTTGGCGACAAAAAGAAGACGCCCCCGAAGAGGGCGGCGCGGCCTAGCCAGACGCTCAACCAGAATCGGAGCTCCCGCATCCTCGGGCAGAAGGTGACCCTGGCGCGGGAGCCGGCCAGGCAGAAGGAGGCAGCAGAGAAGGCCACCGCGGTCGCCGTTCGTTCGCCCTCGCACGGGCTCCGAGCGGTCGCGGACGCGCAGGCGGGCGCCCCGGCGGCGGCCAGTGCAGCGGCCGACGGCGACCAGGGCAGCGGTTCCAGAAACGGCGACAAAGGCGACGGCCCCGACGGCGCGAAGCATCACTCCGACAAGGGCGGCTGCCCCGACGGCGCGAAGCGGCGCTCCGAGGCCGAGCCCGACGACGAGGCGCCCTCCGACAAGGCGGGGCAGCAGCAGCAGCAGAAGGGCGGCAAGCATCAGCAGCCGAAGACCACCGAGCAGCACTTGAGACGCAGCGCTACGACGAGAAGACGTCCGTGTTCGACGCGCTGCAGGAGTTTGGCGCGGAGCACAGCGGCGGCAGCAACCCTTGCCCTTACGGCGAGGGCGGCGAGTCGCAGGCGCCGTTGGACGTCGACGATTTTCTCGAGGGCGACTCGCTCAAGCTCTACGGGCACTAAGTCGCCAGTCCGCGCGCGAGCTCGAGCTGCGCGGCGGGGGGGCTCAGCGATCGGCGACTCGCGAGCCTGAGCCCGCCGACAAGGTTCCAAGTCGCATGTGTTTCTCGTGCGCCCCATCTCGGTGCAGCAGGTACTGCGAGCATGGAGCGGTCGCGCTTGGCGATCGCAGTTCGTGTGCTCGCGTCGAAAGCTGGTGAATCACAGCGTGTTGTCCTTGCCCTCCTCATCCCCACCCCGCCCCCCTAATCGGGCTCTGCCATGTCAAGATGCCTCTCGGCACTCCGCCCACGTCTCGGCCAGCCCGCGCAGGCCTCAAGTGGGCCGCGAATGGGCCCCGAGAGCCACTAGTGCGGGGGGGGGGGGGCGCTAAACGGGGTTCCGATGTCTCCGGGGGCTTCGGGGTTCGGGGTGCCTTGGCCGCTTGCTCTCGGGATTCCAGGCGCCGAGGGTCTAGGGTGCCTCAGGGGTCAGATTGCGCGGGGCACTTGGGCTTCGGGACGCCATGGCCCCAGGGTTTCCAATGCCAATGGGGTTCGGGGCGTCTGGGGCCGTTGCCTCTCGGGGCTCCTGGCGCTCAGGGCCTTCAACGGCTCGGGGGGTCATACTGCGTGGAACCCCTGGCCCCTGGGTCACGGGGTTGGAGGAGGAGGAGGAGGAGGAGGAGGAGGAGGAGGAGAGGAGGAGGAGGGGGAGGAGGGGGAGGAGGGGAGGAGGGGAGAAGGTGGCTCAGGGTTTCCCATGCCCATGGGGCTCAGGGTCGAGGGCCGGCGTTGGGAAAACGGCCCGCCCTCCGCCTCGGCCCTGTGCGGCCGCATGTGCTCTGCCTGGTAGTCCAAGAGGAAAACGGGCATCGATGGCGCGCCGCCGTTGGGGAACCCATCGGCGCGTGACTCGTGCTTGTCCCCAAGAAACGGAAGCACGCGGATGGGTTGCCAGCGGCGTCTTGTCATTGCGATTCGACTCTCTGTCCCCCGCTGGAGTTGCAGCGTGCGCCGAGGAGGAGAGGAGGAAGGAGGAGGAGGAAGGAGGAGGAGGAGGAGGAGGAGGAGGAGGAGGAGGAGGAGGAGGAGGAGGAGGAGGAGGAGGAGGAGGAGGAGGAGGAGGAGGAGGAGGAGGAGGAGGAGGAGGAGGGAGGAGGAGGAGGAGGAGGAGGAGGAGGAGGAGGAGGAGGAGGAGGAGGAGGAGGAGGAGGAGGAGGAGGAGGAGGAGGAGGAGGAGGAGGAGAGAGGAGGAGGAGGAGGAGGAGGAGGAGGAGGAGGAGGAGGAGGAGGAGGAGGAGGAGAGGAGGAGGAGGAGGAGGAGGAGGAGGAGGAGGAGGAGGGAGGAGGAGGAGGAGGAGGGAGGAGGAGGAGGAGGAGGAGGAGAGGAGGAGGAGGAGGAGGAGGAGGAGGAGGAGGAGGAGGAGGAGGAGGAGGAGGAGGAGGAGGAGAGGAGGAGGAGGAGGAGGAGGAGGAGGAGGAGGAGGAGGAGGAGGAGGAGGAGGAGGAGAGGAGGAGGAGGAGGAGGAGGAGGAGGAGGGGAGGAGGAGGAGGAGGAGGAGGAGGAGGAGGAGGGCGTCGTGGAGTGAAGCTTGCACGGACACCCCGTCCGTGCCGCTACCACCCGTGCAGCAGAGACTGGTGTCGGCGTCTGTTCTCGCGCATGATTGGGGCGTGCGTTTTCAGTTGGCCTCGGTGAGTCGCGGCTCGCCGTGCGCAGCGCGACCGCGAAGCGTCCGAGGCAGGACCACCGAGGGACGCGGGGGCGACCTCCGCAGAGTTCCGTCCCCTGTGGCTCAGGCTCAGGTCGATCTCTGGCTAAGCTTCAGGCCTCGAAGTATTTCTTGCGAGTCGTGATGCGGCGGGCGTTGCTCGAAGCCGACACGTCGCCTCCCCCCAGCCGTGATGGCATTCCTGGCGTCAATCTTGTGAGCGGCTTGCTAGCGAGGACGCACGATCTTACGTTTCAGTCTTCACCTTTCAGGCGGCGCGCTTGGCTCTGCAATATCGTTGCACTGGCCTTTTTTTTCTGGACTGTACCTGGTAGTTCGTCTAGTTTGTTGGGTTTCATTGTTAACATTGTTTATATCATGATCTGTATAGCGACGCAGTTTTGGGTTCCCCTGCAGTCGTGGTGGATGGATGCCGTCATTGTGGCGGCAGGGGTAACGTTGTCTTTGTTTTGGTTAGAGTTTAGTGGCGAGGAGCGTACAACAACGCAAGCAGAAAGTTGCTTTGATGTGATGCTGGTCGAACCGATCATCTGGATTATGGCTGGCGTTCATGTGGAGGTTTGTCTGTCAGGTATTATCGTTTTCCATTTGATCGCCGTGCCCATAGGGTTGAGTTCCTTCGTGGTGGCCGCCTGCAGTTGCATGTTGTCATGTATGTGTTCGTTTGGATTGTTCGTTTGCATATCGGGGTGTACTCTTTATGTGTTTTCATTGCAAGCAGATCTGGAGCGGCTAATCGAAAACAGTTATGGAACTGCTGCAGTGGAGCTCCCACGCGGCTTCATATTTTCAGCGTGTCCTCGATTTCACCAGATTGTCGCGGTCGAATGTGTGGTAGGTCAACAATTTCGAAGTGTTCTAATTCCGGATGATCGCGCAAAGTTGGATGATATGTTGTCATTTGCGACCGACGGTGGTTTCAGGTCTATTTTGGCCACCTTCCAACATCCTAATGGCTGCTCGTTGGATGCGATGCTCGTTCCTTACAGCGGGAACTCCAGAACAGTAAAAGTGTGTATTCAATCCCAAGGCGAAGTTCGCCACGTGGGCATCGAAGAAGCGAGAAACCAGACAGCAATCCCGCGTGAAACCATGGAGCCCTCAATAGATTCTTGGGCTTACGCCACACCGCCGACTCCTTGGGTGACTGGCGGTAGTGGCATGTTGCTCCTGAGGGCCTCTTGGGTGCCTTTGTGGTGGCACGCTGGGACCGTCGTGGCGCGGTCGTGGGAACGCCCTGGGCTAAAAGAAGCGTCTGATAGCAGTGAGTTCTGTGGCTGGCATTACCGTTCTCAGTGTTTGCCGTGCACGCATGGGGAAATGTGCGAGAACCCACCTTTACAGACGGTGGGCATCTGTCAAAGTAAGTTTTGGAGCCGTCGGGAACGTCTTGGAGCGACATGTGGGGCGTGTCGGGGCCCCCTTGGACAGTCTATCGCGTGCTCGCGAAGGATTCCCTGGGGGCCACCCGACAATCGCGGCACCGCCCGCACAGTCAACAGTGGTTGCTGCGGCTGTCATTCCCAATGTACGCTGTGCACGCATGCGGAAACGGGCGAGGACCCACCTTGACAGACGGCGGGCATCTGTCAAAACACGTTTTCGAACCGTCGCGGGCGTCTTGGAGCGAGATGCCAGCCGTGTCGGGGCCCCTGGGGTGGAAGAGGGTGTGCAGAGATGCGGGAATGGATTGGCGAGGCCGTCTGCAGTGCTGCCGAGGCGGACCTCTCGAGGGTCAGGAGGTGGCAGTTCGGAGCATTAACGGAGGTTGTTTGAAGTTCGTTGGGAACGCTATTCTCGGTGTTCGCCGCGCCCGCATGGGGAAGCGGGCGAGAACCCACCTTTACAGACGGTGGGCATCTGTCAAAACACGTTTTGGAGCCGTCGTGGGCGTCTTCGGGCGAGATGTGGGGCGTGCTGGGCCCTTCGGACAGTCCACCGTGTGCTCGCGAAGGATTCCCCCGGGATGTCCGGCAATCGCGGCACCGCCCGCTCCGCCAATAGTAATGTCTGCGGCTGACATTTTGAGCGTTCGCCGTGCACGCATGTGGGAAGAGCGAAAACCCACGTTTACAGTCTGCGGGCATATGTCGCAATACCAGAATAATGATTTTCGAAAGGCCTTCGGAACATCCCGGCACAGTGTCTAGGCTACGGGTCTGAGGCCACTCGGATGGCAAATGGGGTCTCGTGGGAGGCGTCCCGGGGGCGTTTGGGAGGCAGTTATTGAACCTCTTGGGGGCCCTCTGGGGGATTCCTGGATTTCTTTGTGGGGCCTCTTGGAGCTCTCTGGGGGCCTGTTCGGGCCTTTTTGGGGCAACTGGTGGGCGCTTTAGGGTCGAAGGCTCGAAATGTCCGTTCGGGTTTCCCCTCTGGGCCCCCTCTTGGCGCTGTCCTGGGGCTCCCCTGAGTCGTTTTGTAAGTTTCTTGAGCGGTCTTTGGGGCCCTCTGAGGTCGTCTGGGAGCCCTCTTGGGGGCCTGTTGGGACGTTTTGGGGCGATCTAGAAGGTTTCTTGGGCCGTCTTGGACTGTGTCAATGCACAAAAGGCGAAAAATACACTGCTTCGGAAACAAATGAGGCGATGTTTGCTCTTTGAGGCCGTCTTGGGACGCCTGCCTCTTGGGGGCTTCTTGTGGCGTCTTGGGGGCCTCTTGGACCGTCTGGAGGCCAGCGTGAGCGTTTTGGATCTATCTTTCGTCGGCTCGTGGCTCTCTCGGACCGTCCGGAGGGCCTCTTGGCGCCCTCTTGGCCTGTTTTGGGACCCTCTGTCCCCCCGTGAAGCGCTCGGGCGGTACCCGATGGACCCCCCCTTCCAACTCAACTGGACCGGGCTCCCAGGGGAGGGGTTCTGGGGAGGGGGAAGCATCTCACACGCCGATGGATCCCAAGGAGTCGGCAGATTTTGCCACAGGGGTGTCATCCTTGAACTGCGCATGGCGATGCCAACGTTGCCTCGCGTCTGCTCGTGACTGGGGGAATATCGCAACAGAAAATTATGACGGCATCTCACTGCCTAGTTTGCCTCCAGCAGCACCGCGATCTACCGCAGATCCTGGGCCAGGATTGCCGCTGCGCAGGGAGCTGCTGCGTAATGGTCAACGCGATTTGTTTCTCGCGATATTTGAGAGATGGCGTCCGCTAGTGTACCACGAGACTACATCTATTCTGCAGCAGTGGGATCCTACTACAACCCAGCTTGCGACACAAGTACGGCACTTAGCAGAGCAGAGGCGCCGTGCGGAATTTGACGAGGCGAGCGCCTTGATCCTAGATTTGCAACTTGTGGAGTCGGGCCCACACCAGGGGCAAACCATGGGCCGTCCAGGCGTCCGCCCGTTCTGGGTTAGGCACACCGGGGGCTTCCTGACTGTCGTCCTGGCGTCGCCCCGTTTTTATTTTCAGTGTATATTGACGTGGTTGTGCGGAGTGCGCGACTTCATCTTGAAATGGTCTGTCTTGCCCGTGGCAGTTAAGTTCAAGCTGGGAGGGGGGAGACGGCCATCCCCCGCGTCCCAGCACTTGCCCAGTGCTTGCAATTATGCAACTTCTCGCGCGATCTGCACGAGTTTGTGTGTTCATTTCTCTCGTTGGTGGCGCACGGCCCGATGCGACTGACCCTCTGGGCAGGCACCCGTGTGCATCCCACATCAGGGGCGAGGCCTGCCGCCGCCCTGGCGCTTCCTGCACCTGGGGTGGCAGGTCTCGTCGTCCCTGTGTGGGTGGTCGTCTTCTTTGCCTCGTGTCTTGGTGGCGGTCCTGCCACCGTGCGCACTGGCGCCCCCCCCCACTCTCCCCTTACAGCAAGGCCTGTATGGTGTGGGCGGGGATAGGAGACGCGGTCTCCCGCCGTTGCAGGTTCGGTCAAAAAACAGAGGGGTGTCGCCTCCAGCCCTCTGTTTTTCAAACTGATGAGGTTGGAAAGAAAAAATGCAGCAGTGGGATCATACTACAACCCAGCTTGCGACACAATTACGGCACTTAGCAGAGCAGAGGCGCCGTGCGGAATTTGACGAGGCGAGCGCCTTGATCCTAGATTTGCAAATCGTGGCTTTGCGTGTATCGTCGCAGTTTGGAGCCAGGGGCTTAGGTATTGCGACGTGTTGGCCAATTGTGATAAAGTTTGTCCTTGGCTTTGATCCTCTTAACCATCTCGTATACGTCTGGCCTGTATTGCCTCTTATTTCTCCGCCGTTGCCAGATATCGAAAGCCACCGCGGGTGGACCGCGCGCGTGTGGACTATGATGGCGAGGCGCATACCATGGGCGCCTCCAGTAGCTGGGTACCAGCGCAAGCAGGGCCATCAATCGAGCGGCCCACGGCAAGTCCCGCCGCCGTGCCAGCCCAATGTTGTCGAGGCGAGCGTTTATGCCCGATGCCATCCCCTGCAGTGTTGGGATTCGCGCATGCGAGAAAAGTGAGCAGTGGCAGCAGGCCCTGTCTGGGTAGTCGAAGGCCAGATTGTCAGATTGGATTGGGCCCCAAGGGCCAATCTGGCCTGGCCAAGCTGGATGATTTGGGTTATTCGCCAGACTGGATTCGCGTTGGCTCCCTCGCCAGATTGCCCCCGTTTGCCAGATGGGGCCTGCCAGATTGGCGCCAGATTGGCTTCGACTACCCAGATTAGCGCATGCGAGAAAAGTGAGCAGTGGCAGCAGGCCCTGTCGCTGCTCGGCGGCATGGTCAAGACGAGGCTGGAGCCCACTGTCATCCGCGACCGTGCTGGGATGAGGGCTTGCGAGAAAAGGCAGCAGAGGCAGCGGGTCCTGTCGCTGCTCAGCCGCATGCTCGCGAGACGAAATTTGAGCCCGATACCATCATCTGCAGCGCTGGGATGAGCGCTTCCGAGACATGTCAGCAGTGGCAGCGGCGGGCCCTGTCCCCCTCTCTCCTCCCCTCCCCCGCGAGCCTCAAGAGGATTGGCTCCTCCTGCTCCGTCCTGTCGCTGCTCTGCCGCATGGTCGAGACGAAACTTGAGCCCGATACCATCATCTGCAGAGCTGGTATCAGCGGCTGCGAGTAAGGTCAGCAGTGGCAGCAGGCCCTGTCGCTGCTCAGCGGCATGGTCGAGTCGAGGCTGGAGCCCACAGTCATCCGCTACCGTGCTGGGATGAGCGTTTGCGAGTGAAGTCAGCAGTGGCAGCTGGGCATCGTCGCTGCCCAGCCGCCTGCTCGAGGCGAAGCTTGAAAGCCCGATGCCATCATCTGCAACGCTGGGGTGAGTGCTTGCAAGAGAGATCAGCAGTGGCAGCGGTCCCTGTCTCTGCTCAGAATCATGGTCGAGACGAAGCTGGAGCTTGATGCCATAATCTGCAGCGCTGGGATCAGCGCTTGCGAGAAAGGTCGAAAGTTGCTGCAGGCCTCCTCCCTAGTCGGCGAGATGGTCCAGACAAGGCTAGAGCCCACTGTCATCAGCTACCGTGCTTGGATGAGCGCTTGCGAGAAAGGTCAGCAGTGGCAGCGGGCCCTGTCGCTGCTCAGCGGGATGGTCGAGACGAAATTTGAGCCCGATACCATCATCTGCAACGCTTGGACCAGCGCTTGCGGAAAGGTCAGCAGTAGCAGCAGGACGTGTCGCTGCTCAGCGAGATGGTCGAGACGAAGATGGAGCCCACTGTCATCAGCTACAGTGCTGGGATGATCGTTTGCGAGAAAGGTCAGCAGTGGCAGGACTTAGAGGGTGACTTACCTCCTCCCTTTCCGCTTCCAGGCAAAACCAAGTCATACCCCGCGCCTCCATGTCACGCAGCCTGACCGTTGCGGGCCGCCCCACGAAAGTTGTCACATATAGGACCATATTAAATGGATGCCGATTCGATTTTGTTCAGTGCTCTGCCCCAGAGGTCCCGACCCCTTCGCTGGGGCCAGTTTCTCGCCCCAGCTCCATTTTGGAGTGTCCCGGGGCCCGAGTCGGCGACTACAAAGGGTATGGTCACGCCAGGGTGTGGTTTGCGATCGGCACCGTCGGGGCCTAGGGGCGCGACATTGTCCTCGTCGGGCCTGCTCGGGGCGCGGCGGAGAGCTCTGTCGAGGTCCTCGCCTGCCCCCCAGGGTGCCTCTCAAGTGCCTCTCGTGTGTGCTGGGGCGTGGTGGAGGTATCGTGGCCAGCAAGTGCACAGCAGTCTCCCAGGGAGAGGATGCCGGGCCGCGGTGGGGAGAGCGGGGTGGGGGTCAGGGTCGAGTCCGGAGGAGGAATTGTCGGGCGCGGGGCCCCAAGAGAACTAGCCCCAGAGGGTGAGGATGCCGCGGCGTGGTGGAGGGCGGGGTGGGGGTGAGGGTCGGGTCCGGGCGGGAAATCGTCGGGTGCGGGGTCCGAAAAAAAGTGGTCCCACAGGGTGAGGATGCCGGGGCGTGGTGGAGGGCGGGGTGGGGGTCAGGGTCGGAAGAACAGTGGTTTCAGAGGGTGAGGATGCCGGGGCGTGGTGGAAGAGCCGGGTCCAAGAACACAGGTCCCCAGGAGTGGTTTGGCGGGGTGGAGATGGGAGCCTGGGTGCGTTTTGGGCCAGGAATTGTCGAGTGGGGAAGGGCGTTCAAGGCCGGGAATTGTCGGGTGGGGGGGGGGCCGAAGAACAGAGGTCCCGAGGGGTGGTCTGGCGGAGTGGAGAGGTGAGACGTGGTAAGCGCAGGGTGGGGGTCAGGGGTCGTTCCGGCCCGGAAATTGTCGGGTGGGGGGGCCGAAGAACAGAGGTCCCGAGCGGCGGTCTGCGACGTTGTCGCCACTTTCGACGGCTGCTGGTGGGTCCAGCGGAGTGAGGCACCGCGCAGACCCGAGCGGGATATCGCCGTCGCTGGGGGACTGCGATCTGCGACGTTGTCGCCACTTTCGAGGGCTGCTGGTGGGTCCAGCGGAGTGAGGCACCGCGCAGACCTGAGCGGGGCCTCGCCGTCCCTGGGGGGCTGCGATCTGCGACGCCGTTCCCACTTTCGAGGGTTGTTGGTGGGTCCAGCGGAGTGCGGCACCGCGCAGACCTGAGCGGGACCTCGCTTCCCTGGGGGCTGCTATCTGCAACGCTGTCGCCACTTTCGAGGGCTGTTGGTGAGTCCAGCGGAGTGCGGCACCGCGCAGACCTGAGCGGGGCCTCGCCGTCGCTGGGGGGGTTGCGATCGGCGACGTTGTCGCCTCTTTCGAGGGCTGCTGGTGGGTCCAGCGGAGTGCGGCACCGCGCAGCGGGGCCTCGCCGTCGCTGGGGGGGCTGCGATCGGCGACGTT
>CAUYUJ010002106.1:70000-93363 GCA_963575745.1 Prorocentrum cordatum | reverse complement strand
ATCATCATCATCATCATCCATCATCCATCATCATCATCATCATCATCATCATCATCATCATCATCATCATCATCATCATCGGCATCGTCAGCATCGTCAGCATCAGCACCACCATCAGCATCAACATCGTCATCCTCATCAGCAGCATCAGCATCATCAGCATCATCATCATCAGCATCATCATCATCAGCATCATCATCATCATCATCATCATCAGTATCGTCATCAGCAGCATCATCATCATCATCATCATCATCATCCTCATCATCATCATCATCATTAGTGTCAGCATCATCATCATCACCACCACCATCATCATCATCATCAGCAGCAACATCATCATCATCAGCATCATCATAATTATCATAAGCATCAGCATCATCATCATCAGCATCATCATCATCATCTGCAACATCATCCTCATCATCATCATCATCATCATCATCGTCAACATCATCATCATCATCATCAGCATCGTCAGCATCATCATCATCCTCGTTATCATCATCAGCATCAGCATCAGCATTATCGTCAGGATCATCATCGTCATGCTCATCATCATCATAATCATCAGCATCGTCATCATCAACATCATCAGCATCATCAGCATCATCATCATCCTGAGCATCGTCCTCATCATCATCAGCAACATCAACATCATCATCATCAGCATCATCAGCATCATCATCATCAGCATCCAACTACTCCTCCCGTTCCTTCGCATCCTCCTCCTCCTTCTCCTCATCCACCTCCTCATCGTCGATCCTCATCCTCTTGTTCGATCATCCCCCTCCACCTCCTCCTCCTCCTCCGCCTCCTCCTCCTCCACCTCCTCCTCCTCCGCCTCCGCCTCCGCCTCCGCCTCCGCCTCCTCCTCATCATCATCTTCCTCCTCCTCCTCCTCCGCCTCCTCTTCCTCCTCCTCAGCCTCTTCCACCTCCTCCTCCTCCTCTTCTTGTTTTCCTCCTCCTCCTGCTCCTCATCCTCATTCTCCTCCTCCTCTTCCAGTCCTTCCCCTTGTAAGTAACTCCTCCGTGTCGCACCCCGAAGCAATTTCTTAGGTCGAGCTGGGCATTTCGCCTGAGACCCCCTCACCAATTATGACCCTGAAGCTTCAAGAGTGACAACAGCTTCACTGATGGAGGGCGGGTGGTGTTCAAATTGTGGCTCTCGCCTTAGCGCCGCGCACATTCGTTTTAAAAAATTACAAGAGCTTCGCGGATTAATTCGGTTTCTTTTCAAAATGCGACTCTCGCCTTAGCGCCGCGCACATCCGTTTAAGAAATTGCAAGAGCTTCACGGAATGAGGGCGGTTCCTTTTCAAAATGCAGTTCTCGCCTTAGCGCCGCGCACATTCGTTTTCAAAATGTGCAAGGGTGTCAAGGATTACCATGATCAATGCACCAGACATTGTGTGTTGAAAGGGTTCAGGATTATGCGGGCGCCACAGTTATGTTGATTCGCTGTGTCGAAGTCCCAAAAAAATGCGTTCTGGCAAGATTCTGGATCGCCGAGACGCCACAGTCAGACTGACGCGTGGCGTTGAAATCCCGAGAACACTGGTCCTCCTCCTCCTCCTCCTCCTCCTCCTCCTCCTCCTCCTCATCCCTTCCTCTCCTACCAATCCTCCCTCCCTCCCTCCCTCCCTCCATACCCTCCTACTCCACTCCATCCTCCTCCTCATCCTCCTCATCATTCTCCTAATCATCCTCCTCAGCCTCCTCCTGATCACTCCCCCCGGATCATCCTGCCTCCTCCTCCTCCCCAACCTCCTCCGCTCCCCTCATCTCCTCCTCCTCTCCTCATACCTTCGCCAACCTCCTCCTACTCCTCCACCCGATCATCCTACCTCCTCTCATCTACTACTAACCCAACAGCCAACCTCCGCCGCCTCCCCCTCCTCCTCCTCCTCCTCTCCTCCTTCGCACCTCCTCCCTCCTCCTCCCCACGGCTAATCCTCATCCTCCTCCATCCTCCCTCCTCCCCCACCTCCTACCGCCTCCCCCTCCTCCTCCTCCTCCTCCTCCTCCTCCTCGCGAATCCTCGCTCTGCACTTGCGCGGCCAGCGCTGCCGCCGCACCGCCGCCATTGGTGGCCCCGCGCGCCACGGCGGGAGGCCAGCGGCAGGGCGGGCACCCTGGGCGGCAGCCCGCTCCCACGGACTGGGGACGAGACGGCGTTGAGAAACATAGGACAAAGCCAGGACGAGGATAAAATCAGGTGGGGACTCCTCGTCCTCCTCCTCCTCCTCCCCCTCGTCCTCATCCTTCTTCTCATCCTCCTCGTCCTCATGGGTAGTATTCTGAATATTATGACTACTTGTGTTATTAGTATTCTTCACAGTATTAACATGATTCGCCGTAGTAGTTTTAATAGTACTATTCGTAGTACTAGTCTTATTCTTAGTATAAGTCACCCTGATGTTCTCAATACTAGAGCTATGCTTCTTACTCGTATTACTATCACTCTTATAATATCCAAATCGATTTGCCCTATAAGAGTCCTAGCTCATCATAAGTAATTGGTTGCCGGGACCCCCACCCCCACCCCCCCCCCCACCCCATGTTTCCAATGGTACCCCCCCTAGTTCCAATAGCACCCCCCTCCCAACCCCCAGTTTCTAATGGCAGCCCCCTATGCATGCTTGTTTGCTTGCTTGTGCGCGTGCTTGCTTGCGCGCTTGCTTGCTTGCCCGCTTGCTTGCGGGCTTGCTTGCGCGTTTTGCGCGCTTTCTTGCACTCTTGCTTGCTTGCTGAGTTGCGGATTCCAAGCATGCTCGAGTCCCCTAATTCCTTGATTTGAGTCGTCTAATCAAATTGGAGTCAACGCTGGCTGATACTGCTCTTATTTTATTGTTAGTAAGTACTACTACTACTACTACTACTACTACTACTACTACTACTACTACTACTACTACTACTACTACTACTACTACTACTACTACTACTACTACTACTACTACTACTACTACTGCTACTACTACTATACTACTAACTACTGCTACTACTGCTACTACTACTACTACTACTACTACTACTACGACGACTACTACTACTACTACTACTACTACTACTCCTACTACTACTACTACTACTACTACTACTACTACAACTACTACTACTACTACTACTACCACTACTACTACTACTATCAATCAGACTACTAGAACTAGTTGTACTACTATGGTTGGTGTTGTGAGTCTGCGTAGTAGTCGTCTTATTGTTACTATGAATAATATTACATTAGTGTTCAGTTTCCGTCGCATTACTATTCTTAGTACCCGGATGGTCATGAGTATTCGTAGCAGGAGTAATAATATTGTTAATATGACTTGTATCCGTATGGTTTGTATGACTAGTAAAGATATTACGATTAGTGTCCACATTATTAGTCGTATGAGTCGTATTAATACTATGATTAGTGTTCGTGCTAATTTTCTTCTTATTGTCAGTATTAATATGTCCCGATGATTCACTTTAGTGTTAGTCGTTACATTATTCGTACTATTAGTATCATGACGCATCGTATGATTATGTTTAGCTGTACCACTTTGCTGATCATTGGTGTCATTATGCTTAGTTGTAGTATTTTTCGTAATATGATTATTAGTACTTATAGGATTGGTTGTCTCTTAACATTCGTACTAGTTATCTTCCTTCTGAGTAATCATAATATGATTGTTCGTTTGATTCGTCGTCTTTTTGTTACTATTATGTGTCGTATTCCTCTTCGTTTATTAATATGGTTCATGCTATGTGTCTTACTTGTAGTAATAATGTTCGCAATATGTTTCGTTTCATCTTACCTAAAAAAATACTTATATGTTTCCTGCTCCTCCTCCTCCTCATCCAATTCCAACTCTCCTCCTCCTCCCCCTCCTCCTGGTCCTCCTCCTTCTCCTCCTCCTTCTCCTCTTCCTCCTCCTCCTCCTCCTCCTCCATCGTCCTCCTCCTCCTCCTTTTCATCCTCCTCCGAGGATGAAGTCGGTGAGGACAAGTCGAGCATCTGTGAGAACTGGCGGCCCTGGAGAATGTGAGGGCGAGGACTGAATCGGGTGAGGACAAATTGAGTCTCTGAGCTCTGGCGGATCTGGAAGATGTATCGGGCGTCGTGGCCGTCTGAAAGCGTTCTGGAACGCTCTGAAACGGATGTGTCCTCGTCCTGGCCCCGTCCACAGATAGCACGCGGCCATGCAGGATCACTCAGCACCGCATCGGGAAATGAGGAGGAAGCGAAGCGTACGTCGCATCGGGCCGCGTCGTCATGAAATCGAGATCGAATTGTGAAAGGCGACGGGCTCTTGGCGGATGTGGCCCCTGCCCACCCTCTCATCGTGCCCTTCCCCCTCCTTTTCCCCTCTCGCCTGCGGCTGCCGGCTCGGCTCGAGCCGGCCTGAGAGCATTCTGGCATACGAACGCGTGCGCCGAGGGACAAAACTTATCAGCCTCGAACGTATCCCTATCCCTAAGATTGACACGCCCAAAGGCGATGACAATCTCAGGGATCCGCCCTCAAAAAATAAGGGCATCCCCAAGATTGGCATCGTGATGAGGAGGTGCCCAGCATAGGGATAGGGATATGTTCCAGGCTGGTAAAAAATGAAGGGGCCCTGAGACACACAAATCAATACACACAAATGAAAGGATTCCCCATATTTTCCTATAGTTTCTGGGTGTTTGTCTTCCCCCCACTTCCCACATTTTCCCATATCTTTGGGGGGAATCGACTGTTAATTGTGTCTGTGTGTTTTTTCTCTCCTGAAAAAACAAAATAAACAGGGCCCCCCTTGGCTCCCGAGCCCTGCCGGGCCCCGCCGCCGGAGCCCGCTGCGATTCCGGGGGAGCGAGAGGCTCCGAATCTCCCCGGCTCCGCAGCGGCAGCGGAGCGTCTGGTGGCGCGCCAGCTGCGCGGCAGCGACAGCAACGAGGTTCTTTGGAGGAGAGCTAGACGTGAGGAAGTTCTTCTACGAGCAGGACGAATTCTTGGCACCTATATCAGGTCTCCCAAATTCTTGGCACCTGTAGTAGGTTATGACGCGTCAGCCTGTCCAACTCTGAGGTCCGTAGCTTCAGTATTACCATGAACAAACTTGGAAGAAACATATTCCTATAAAACCGAGAAACTCGATTTTTCGAGCTTCAAGCTGATAGTTAAGCTTTCGCGTAGCATTATGACTACTATTTTGCGTAGCATTATGACTACTATTTTGCGTGTCACGGGCTCTACGAGGTCCGCGGCGGTAACCTGGTTGACGGTTTACCGCCGGCTCCCAGTGACTCGTAGAGCTTCCCGAAGAGCGAAGCGGCGAAGCCAGAGAGTAATTCCAGCGCGCTGGGGAGCGAGTTGACCCGAAAAATCTCGACGGGTCGATTGAAAATTATGTTCTCGAAATTCAACAGCTCGTTACAGCTCCAATATTTGTTCCCCCATATTCGATCTTACTCCCGCTCGCCATTTTTATATCAGGTCGATCGGGTACATAGTACTGTCAAAAACTCAGGCAGGATCGGCTGTGTCATGTTGGCAGGTGCTGTCAGCTTCTCAACTTAACTCGAGCTGCATAACAGCTAAAGAGCTGACAGGCACACCTAATATATCTAGAATGATCAGGCGCGCTATTCCTCAGTATCTAGATGTCCGAACTCGGTATGCTACCAGAGCTAGGACCGACACGCTAATTGTACTCTGCATTTTTTTCGGACATGATGCTGGTTTTCTCAATGCAACTCGAGCTACAGATAATCTGCAAAACTGCGGGCATATCAATGGGAATTCAATCATGAAAAGCGCTACTTACAAGTATCTAGATGCCTGAACGCAGTCTGATACCACATCTGGAACAACAAAAACTATTCGAACTCTACCAATTTGTTTTGATGATGATGATGATGATGATGATGATGATGATAATGATGGGAGCCAACGGCAAACCGTCAACCAGGTTACCGCTGGAACCCTCGTAGAGCTCTGAACAAGAAAATCAGTGATCATACTACCAGGAGACAGCGCCCTGAAAAATCAGCTTGAAAGTTCACAAAGTTTATTATTTCTGGTTCTAGGCGGCGTCCGTTGCTCCAAGTGTTTCGATGTTAATACTGAAGCGACAGGTCTGAGAATTTGACTGGCAGACGCGGCATAACGCACTACAGGTGCGGAGAACACCGGTCCTCAAAACGAATTTTCAAATCTCTCACAAGCTTCGGAAAACCGACGCCAGGTCGCTACTTTGTCCGCCCGGGCGGGCCAACTGGAAGCCGGCGGTAAGCCGTCAAGCAGGTTGCCGCCGGGACACTCGTAGAGATCTTACCACGCGAGTCAGTGCTCAGATTACGAGAGAGCGTTCTCAACTGTCAGCTTCAAAACTCGCAGTATTTTTTCAGGTTTTATACGATGTCGCTTCCGTCAAGTGCTTCGATAGAAATACTGCAGCTACAAGCCTGAGAACTGTAAGCCGGCGGTAAGCCGTCAACCAGGTTACCGCTGGAACCATCGTGGAACTCTTGAAACACAAAGTCGCGCTCTGAATACGACGAGAAAGCTCACTCGAATATCTGCTTAAAACTCGAATATATATATATATATATATACTGTTTTGAACGAAATTACGTCCGCCAAGTGTCTTGATAGTAATACTGAAGCTAGAGATCTGGAAACTCAACAGGGGAACGGGTCATAATCAACTACAGAAGCAGAGGGTACTTGAGCTCTGTAGCTTGCTTTTGTTAATTTCACGAAGCCATTATCATCTGGGAAAATGCACCCCGCCGGCCGATGGTTATTTTTCATATTTTTGAGCGCTGCACTGCAGCTACAGCCCTCAGACTTTCACCACAAAACGCGCCCTTGTTCACTACTGGGAGCCGGCGGTAAACCGTCAACCTTGGTTACCGCCAGGAACTCGTAGAGTTTCCCTGCGATATACATGAGCGGGATGCGGGCGCAGCAATCTGGCATTCCGCGCGCGCGAGGGCGCGGTTTCATGGAGGAGACCGCGGAGGAGAAGAAGGAGCGAGGAGGGGAAGGAAATGGAGGAGGCTGAGGAAGAAAAGGAGGAGGAGGACAAGGAGCAGGAGGAGGAGAAGGAGGGGGAGGAGGAAGAGGAGGATGACGAGCAGGAGGGGGAAGGGTGGATGGGGGAGAAGAGGGGCGATGATGATGACGATGAAGAGGAAGAGGATGAGGAGGAGGAAGAGAAGGAGGAGGAGGAGGAGGAGAAAGAGGAGAAGGAGCAGATGAAGGAGGAAGAAGAGGAGGAGGAAGAAGAAGAGGAGGAGCAGGAGGCGGAGGAAGAGGGGAGAGGAGGAAGAAGAAGAAGGAGAAGGAGGCGGGGGAGGAGGGGAAGCGGGGGAGGAGGGGGAGGAGGAGGAGGAGGAGGAGGAGGAGGAGAACGAGGAGGGGTAGGAGGAGGAGGAGAAGAAGGAAGAAAGAGGGGAAGGAGGAGGAGGAGCAGCCTGCAGCTCGAATGCAATACAGAAAACATAAATATTACCCCTTGCCAAATATTGCAGAGTGCTCAATTGCAGCTCTGGTGGCAGACCAATCTCAGACGTCTCGATACTATAGGCGGCCGCATGATGATTCCCTGTTGAGCGGTGTGCTTTCCAGCTCCCTAGCTTGTCTATAAATTAAATACAACCCAACACCGTCTCTCATAGTTCTGAAAGAATGCAAATAGTTATGTGGCTGCAGCTCTGGTAGCAGACCGATAGCAGGCGTCTAGACTGTAGACTGATTCATGCTTCGCAGCATTCCCTGTCGATTGGCGTGCATCTCAGCTCCGTGGCTGGCCCAGAGCCCGACTTCAATTCAGGAAACGCACATCATTGCTGGAAAAATATTTACGGTGCGAAAATGTGTCCAGTCGTAGCTGCGCTTGCAGGCCGAATTCTGACGTCTCGATATCGCTGGCGAATGTACCTGATGACCTTCTGCTCCGAGAAGTGCTTCTCTGCTTCTTGGCCAGCCCACAGCTCGAATGAATTAGAGAAAACGATCATCATCTCTGAAAAAAATAACAGCGTGGGATAGTTGGTTGGTTCCACCTCTGGTGGCACACCGATCTCAGACATCTAGATATTTGGAACTAGCGCTCCTGATGATTCTCGTCCGATTGCTGCGCCGCACAGTTTTAAGCTCATCTGCAGCTCGAGTTAGATCAAGAAAGGCATCATCATCTCTGGAAAATAGCAGCGCACGGATAGTTTGTTGGTTTCGACTCTGATAGCAGAACGAGTTCGGCCATCTAGATACTTGATACTAGCGTTCCTGATGAGTTCCTTTCGATTGCTGCGCCAAACAGCTCTGTAGCTCATGCCGAACCATCAGCACGGCAGCAGCAGAGGGAAGGTGACTGCAGGAGGAGAACAAGGACGAAAGCGGCGTCGAATTTGAGTCTGCGGTGGGTACCCACTGTGCTGTGCCCGTTCAGCAGCCCTCGAAAGTGGCGACCGTTTCACAGATCGCAGCCCCCCAGGGATGGCGAGGTCTAATTTGAGTCTGCGGTGGGTACCCACCGTGCTGTGCCCCTCAGCAGCCCTCGGAAGTGGCGACAGTTTCACAGATCGCAGCCCCCATGGATGGCGAGGTCTAATTTGAGTCTGCGGTGGGTACCCACTGTGCTGTGCCCCCCAGCAGCCCTCGAAAGTGGCGAGGGTTTGACAGATCGCAGCCCCCCAGGGATGGCGAGGTCTAATTTAAATCTGCGGTGGGTACCCACTGTGCGGTGCCCCTCAGCAGCCCTCGAAAGGGGCGACAGTTTCACAGATCGCAGCCCCCCAGGGATGGCGAGTCTAATTTGAGTCTGCGGTGGGTACCCACTGTGCTGTGCCCCTCAGCAACCCTCGAAAGTGGCGACAGTTTCACGGATCGCAGCCCCCCAGGGATGGCGAGCTCTAATTTGAGCCTGCGGTCGGTGGGTACCCACTGTGATGTGCCCCTCAGCAGCCCTCGAAAGTGGCGACAGTTTCACAGATCGCAGCCCCCCAGGATGGCGAGGTCGAATTTGAATCTGCGGTGGGTAACCCACTGTGCTGTGCCCCTCAGCAGCCCTCGAAAGTGGCGACAGTTTCACAGATCGCAGCCCCCCAGGGATGGCGAGGTCTAATTTGAGTCTGCGGTGGGTACCCACTGTGTTGTGCCCCTCAACAACCCTCGAAAGTGGCGACAGTTTCACAGATCGCGGCCCCCCAGGGATGGTGAGGTCTAATTTAAATCTGCGGTGGGTACCCACTGTGCTGTGCCCCTTCAGCAGCCCTCGAAAGTGGCGACAGTTTCACAGATCGCAGCCCCCCAGGGATGGCGAGGTCGACTTTGAATCTGCGGTGGGTACCCACTGTGCTGGGCCCCCCAGCAGCCCTCGAAAGTGGGGACAGTTTCACAGATCGCAGCCCCCCAGGGATGGCGAGGTCAAAGGCAGGGGGGAAGAGAGGGACGGGAAGGAAGGAAGGACGGTTCGCGCGAGCAGTGCTCTATTCAAAACGAGAACCCAACGCAGGAGGGTTGGGAATTAGCAGAGTACGAATATTTTGTCGGACCAGCTCTGGTAGCAGACCGAGTTCGGGCATCTAGATACTTGAGACTAGCGTGATGACTCCCTTTCGATTGCTGTGCCGAACAGCTCTGTAGCTCATCTGCGGCTCGAGTTAAGTGAAGAAAACAGACAGCACCTGCCAAGATGACACTGAACAGCCGATCCCGCCCACATGCTTTTTGATAGTCATATCTACCCGATCGACCTGAAGATTAAGATGGCGAGCGGGGATAAGATCTAATATGGGGAATATTGGAGCTCGAACGACCTTTCAAATGTCGAGACAATGGTCTGAGAGAAATATAAAAAGAAAAGGAGATGGAAGAAGCAAGAAAAAAAAGAATAGAACTAAAGGAGAAGAAGACGGGGAAGAAGAAAATTACCCTGCGACGTACCCAACCCACGCGCATCAAATAGCAAGAGGCGTATGCCAACATTAGCAGGAACAACGACAGTGTAGACGCGGCGATTTGCTGTGCAAGCTACATGGGATGCGCATGCGTTGCACGATTCACAGGACGACGATCGAAAGAACGAGGATTGAGGCCCCAGGATCGAAGAAGAACGGGCACGGGAACGAGGGGTAGGAGAGGGATGGAATGGAGGGCGGGGGGGGCGAAAGGCCAACGCGGAAGCAGCAGCACGCATGGAGAAGGTGAGGCGGGGAATAGGACGACGATGAAAGTGGCGGGAGGAGACAGAAGACTGCCGCGTTTTTCAAGTGCGAGCTAAACCCGCAGCGCTGCCTGCGCCATGTCGTCGCAGAGTTCCACATGATAAAACTTGTTTAGAGTGCAAGGAACGAGCGAGGCGTAGCTCGCCCGCTAGCTTCTCCGCCGCCTTCCCGCACATTTCAGCGCGGGAGCTGAACGCCCGCAGGCGCGCCGCCGGGTCTGCGGGCGGCCCGCGGGAAAGAAACTCAAGGCCGGGGTCGCGTATCATCAATCGGTTGTCCATCGTCCAAAGTTGCACTGGCGACGTACTGGTTGAACGCGGAGCGAGCAGCATCACGCGCGTGCCTGAACGCCACGCAGGTACAGTGCACGCGCGATTGGGACTTCAGGTCGATCACGCGCGTCTCCACCAGGCTTGGCAACACCACGCGACTGAGGATCTCACTGCGGTCTGCCATGCTGCTGTCCGCGAATGCAATGCGCTGCCTGCAAGTAAGGCGGCGGCGTCCACTTGTCTCAGAAGATGTTCCCGCGGGCCCGAAGGGCGACCGCCAGCTCGAGCCGCGGCGCCGGCAGGCCAGATAAGGATCATGCAACAGCAAAGACGATGAGCGACAGTTTCGCAGATCGCAGCCCCCCAGGGATGGCAAGGTTTAATCTGAATCTGCGTGGTGCCTCACCCCGCAGGACCCACCAGCAGCCCTCGAATGTGGCGACAGTTTCGCAACCAGCAGCCCTCGAATGTGGCGTCAGTGTCGCAGATCGCAACCCCCCAGGGATGGCGAGGTCTAATCTGAATCTGCGTGGTGCCTCACTCCGCTGGACCCACCCTCAGCCCTCGAATGTGGCGACAGTTTTGCAGATCGCAGCCCCCCAAGGATGGCGAGGTCTAATATGAATCTGCGTGGTGCCTCACTCCGCTGGACCCACCAGCAGCCCTCGAATGTGGCGTCAGTGTCGCAGATCGCAGCCCCCCAGGGATGGCGAGGTCTAATCTGAATCTGCGTGGTGCCTCACTCCGCTGGACCCACCAGCAGCCCTCGAAAGTGACGACAGTTTCGCAGATCGCAGCCCCCCAGGGACGGCGAGGTCTAATCTGAATCTGCGTGGTGCCTCACTCCGCTGGACCCACCAGCAGCCCTCGAAAGTGACGACAATTTCGCAGATCGCAAACCCCCAGGGATGGCGAGGTCTAATCTGAATCTGCGTGGTGCCTCACTCCGCTGGAGCCACCAGCAGCCCTCGAAAGTCGAGGTCTAATCTGAATCTGCGTGGTGCCTCACTCCGCTGGACCCACCAGCAGCCCTCGAAAGTGACGACAGTTTCGCAGATCGCAGCCCCCCAGGGATGGCGAGGTCTAATCTGAATCTGCGTGGTGCCTCACTCCGCTGGACCCACCAGCAGCCCTCGAAAGTGGTGACAGTTTCGCAGATCGCAGTCCCCCAGGGATGGCGAGGTCTAATATGAATCTGCGTGGTGCCTCACTCCGCTGGACCCACCAGCAGCCCTCGAAAGTGGCGACAGTTTAACAGATCGCAGCCCCAAAGGGATGACGTAAAAGGCAAGAGAGAAGAGGAGGAGCGAAGAGAGGAGGAAAAGGGAAGCAAGAGAGGAGGAGCGAAGAGAGGAGAAGGGATGCAAGAGAGATGAGGAGGAGCGAAGAGAGGCGGAGAAGGGAAGCAAGAGAGGAGAAGGGATGCAAGAGAGATGAGGAGGAGCGAAGAGAGGCGGAGAAGGGAAGCAAGAGAGGAGAGGAAGAGAAAAGAGAGGAGGAGGAGGCGGGAAGGAAGTAATGTGGAGACCGCAGTGCTCTATTCAAAACGAGTACCCAACGCAGGGGGGGTGGAAGAAGAAGGAAGAAGAAGAAGAAAAAAAAAAAAAAAAAAAAAAAAAACGGGCCAATTAGCCCCCAGGCGCGCCGGAATTACCCTCTAGCTTCGCTTCACCCTAGGGCAGCTCTACGAGTCACAGAGTATAAAAATCGGTTTTCCCAAAACGAATTGTCAAATCTCCCACAATCTTCGTCTACCCGTCCGCCCGGGCCGATTGGGCCAACTAGGTTCGTCCCGCGCCGGAATTCCTCTAGCTCATTGATGCCGAAGATCTCTACGAGTTAATTGACTGGCAGACGCGGCATAACCCACTACCCTGCGCCGGAACTCCTCTAGCTCATCGAAACTTCAATCGAGGTCTGCGGAAGCGCTCTACGAGGTATTCCCGAAACTTCAATCGATCTGCAAATTAGCTACAGAGCTGTTCGGCACAGCACTCGAAAGGAAATCCAGAGTAGCACTGGTCTCAAGTATCGAGATGCCTAAGCTCGGTCTGCTACACGTGCTGGAACCAAACAACTATGTGTACGCTGCTAGTGTTTGAAGAGATGCTTATCGTTCTTTCTATGTTATTCGAACTCAAATCGAGCTGCAGATGAACTACAGAGCTGTTCGGCACGCAATTGACAGGGAATCACCAGCATCGTTGGTTAGGACCAGAAAACTATTTGTACTCATTTACTATTCTTGAGATGAGAATGAGTGTCGCAACCTCAATCGTGCTGCCGATGCGCTGCAGAGCGTTTCGCAAACCGATCGGGGGGAATCCGAGCGAAAGGCTAGCCTCAAGTATCTAGATGCCTAAACTCGGTCTGCTACCAGAGCTGGAACTAAAAAACATGCGTACTCTGCCTATTTTCAAAATCTCAAGAATAATGACTCGTAGAGCTTCCCTAAGAGCGACGCGGCGAAGCTAGAGAGTACTTCCGGCACGATGGGGGCTAGCTGGCCCGAAAAATCCCGACTGAAGTTTTGCATAATTCTGGTCGGTTGGAAATTCTCGAAATAGGACCATTCGTTAGAGCTCTCATATTCTCCCCCCCATATTCGATCTCACTTCCGCTCGCCACCTAATATTAGGTCGATCGGGTACATACTACTGTCAAAAAGCACTCAGGCGGGATCGGCTGTCGAGTGTCATCTTGATAGGTGCTGTCGGTTTTCTTAACTTAACACGAGCTTTAGATGAGCTACAGAGCTGGCAGGCACACCTAATCCATCTAGAATCATCAGCTGCGCTAGGCATGAGTATCTAGATGTCCGAACTCGGTCTGCTACCAGAGCTAGGACCAACAAAGTATTCGTGTTCTGCTATTTTTTTGAAGATGATGATGACTGTCTACCTGAACTCGAGCTGCAGATGAGCTACAGAGCTGTTCAGCACAGCAATGGAAAGAGAAGCATCAAGTGCGCTAGTCTCAAGTATCTAGATGGCCGAACTCGGTTCACTACCAGAGCTAGAACCATAAACCTATCCGTACTCTGCTTGTTTTCTTCTGATCACGATGATTTTATTAACTCAAGTCGGAGTGCAGATGAGCCACTGTTCGACACAGTAATCAAAAGAGCATGATCAGGAGCGTCAGTCTCAAGTACCTCGATGACCACATTGGTTCACTATCAGATCTAGAACCAAAAAACTAGCTGAATTCTGCTATTTTTCTTTGACATGATTATGAACTGGGAGCCGGCGGTAAACCGCGAACCAGGTTACCGCGGGGACCCTCGTAGAGCCCTCAACACGCGAATAAGTCCCAAGATTATGAGGAGAAAGGCTCCGCGAAACTCAGCTTAATTACTTGCAAAATGTACTTCGAGTTTCATACGAGATCGGTTGCTCCAAGTGTTTCGACAGTAATACTGCAACTACGGACCTGAGACTTTGACTGGCAGACACGGCATAACCCACTGGGAGCAGGCGGTACACCGTCAACCTTGGTTACCGCCCGGAACTCGTAGGGCTTCCTTGCCACGCACATGAATGGGATGCGGGCGCGGCAATCTCGCACCCCGCGCGCGCGAGGGCGCGGTTTCATGGGGGGGGCGTGGAGGAGAAGAAGGAGCGAGGATAAGAAGGAGCTGGAGCAGGCTAAGGAAGAGAAGGGGGGGAGGAGGGGGGGAGAGGAAGAGAAAGATGACGAGCATGAGGGGGATGGGTGGAGGGGGGGAAGGGGGACGACGATGACGATGATGACGAGGGCAAGGAGGAAGACGTGGAGGAAGAGAAGGAGGAGGAGGAGGAGGAGGAGGAGAAAGAGGAAACGCACATCTTTGCTGACAAACTACTTACAGTGCGAAGAACTGTTCCAGTCGTTGCTGCGCTTGCATGCCAAATTCAGACGCCTCGATATCGTTGTCGAATATACCTGCTGATCTCCTGCTTCGATAAGTGCTTCTCAGCTTCTTAGCCATCCTACAGCTCAAATGGAGTAGAGAAAACGCTCATGATCCCTTAAAAAATAAGCAGAGTACGATTGGCTTGTTGGTTCCAGCTCTGGTAGCAGACCGAGTTCGGGCATCTAGATACAGGAGACTAGCGCTCCGGATTGATTTCTTTCGATTGCTGCGCTAAACAGCTCTGCAGCTCATCTGCAGCTCGTGTTACATCAACGAAGGCATCATCATCTCTGAAAAAATCAGCAGAACACAATTAGTTTTGTGGTTCCAACCCTGGTAGCAGACCGAGTTCGGGCATCTAGATACTTGAGACTAGCGCTCCGGATAAAATTCTTTCGATTGCTGTGCCAAACAGCTCTGTAGCTCACCTGCAGCTCGAACTACATCAAAAAGGCATCATCATCTCCGAAGAATCAGCAGAGTACGAACGGTTCTTTGGACCGAACTCTGGTAGCAGACCGAGTTCGGGCATCTAGATACTTGAGGCTAGCGCTCCTGATGTTTTTCTTTCGACTTGTGTGCCAAACAGCTATGTAGCTCATCTGGGGCTCAAGTTACATCAAGAAAGGCATCATCCCTGAACAAAAAAACAGAGTACGATTAGTTTTTCGGATCCAGCTCTGGTAGCAGACCGAGTTCGGGCATCTAGATACCTGAGACTAGCGCTTCTGATGTTTCCCGTTCGATTGCCGTGCCGAAAAGCTCTGTAGCTCATCTACAGCTCGAGTTCAGTTAAGAAAACCAACAGCACCTGTCAGGATGACACGGAACGGCCGATCCCGCCAGAGTGCTTTTTACAGTAGTATGTACCCGATCGACCTGAGATTAAGATGGCGAGTGGAAATAAGATCGAATAGTGGCCGGAAAATATTAGAGCTCTAACGAACTATCGAAGTTTAAACCGACCAAAATTATGCAAAACTTCCGAAATTTGTTGGGCCAACTAGCCCCCCAGCGCGCCGGAATTACTCTCTAACTTCGCCTCTTCGCTCTAGGGAAGCTCGACGAGTCACTACAGGTGCGAAGAATACCGGTTCTCAAAACGAACTATCAAATCTCTCACCATATTCGCCCAACCGACCCAAAGTTCCCACATTGTCCGCCCGGGCCGGGTGGGCCAACTGGGCGCCGGTGGTAAAACGTCAACCTGGTTACCGGGACCTCGTAGAGCTCCGCAGCCGCGTGACTGCTGGGGACAACCTGAAAATACTATCTTGCGAATGCTGCCTGTCATCAGAACGTCTCGTTGTATCATATAAAGATGTGTTTGATTTCATGGATCTGCAGACCGAATGCAGCTCTCCACAGCCTTCGGCTAGCTTCGTTTGATCATGACTTTTCGCTTTCTACACCTATGACCGCTGAGAACAGCCAGAGGCCCCCGCGTTCCTGACAAGCGCATTCCCTCGGAAAGTAGTTCACAAGGTAAAAGAGTTGTCGAACATTTCTGAAACTGTGGCCCGATCTCAGCTCTCTGATCCCTTCAGCGGCATGCATTGGAACATTTCCTTTCGATTGAACTGCATATAAACTGTGGCAGTGGTCTCTAGATCGCACTATCTTCCGAAAACCCGAGCAGCGTAAAAAAGTGACCGCAACATCCGCGAGGTCCCTCACACACGCAAACAAGATGAGCGCCCCTCCCCCCAGCGACACCCTCCTGGCGCTCCGGAGAAGGGAGGCACCGCCCCATTTTGGGGCCGGCCCTCCCTCCACTCCAACCACTTCGCCCTCGCGAAGCGCCAGAGGAAGGGGGGGGGGCGCGTGGCGCCAGCGCCGCGCGCGCACACGCACTGACACACGCACACGCTCTCAATCCAAAAAACCGACCCCAGGCCATCAGATTGTCCGCCCGGACCGGATGGGCGAACGGGGGGCCGGCGGTAAACCGTCAAGCAGGTCACCGCCGGGACCCTCGAAGAGCTCGCAACACGCGGACAAGTGCCTACATTATGAAGAGGAAGGTTCCCGGAAACTAAAATTACAAACTTTGATCATGTATTATTCGGGATTTATTCGAGATAAGTTGCTTCAAGTGTTTCGATAGTAGCACGGCAGCTAGGCATCTGAGAATTCGACAGACAAACGCGGCATAATCCACTACAGGTGCGAAAAAAACGGTTCTCAGAACGAACTATCAAATCCCTCGCAACGTTCGCCCAACCAACCCAAAGTTCCCACATTGCCCGCCCGTGCCGGGTGCTTTAATGGGAGCGGGCGGTGAGCCGTCAACCAGGTTTTTGCGGACTTTGCGGTCGACTGTGCAGGCTTTCCAGCCTAGTCGGAGCAAGAGGCGGACGTATCGGGAGCAGGCGGAAGCCTCACCGATCCAAACGATCAGAGGCGCGAGCCAGCTCTTATTAGGAGGATGAGAGGTCAAGCACACACACACACACGACACACACACAGGCAAGGCGTGAGCGAACACAATCACTTATTCACATCATATCCTGTCCGAAATACGCTTGTACAACCCGCGGCAAGATCATAATCGTATGCTCAACGGCCGAGATCTCGGCATCTGTCACTGTTGAAGTAGGATCAATCGAGAACGCCGCACTATACACCTCCGTCTAGATAATATCATGGCTTTGTGGCTGCCTTGAGAGCCTCGATATCCGTCCAACATCTATCCAGCACCCAACCCCCACGCCGTCGCAAGAAACGCCACCATCGAATCCAGCTCTGATGGCACAAACGCGAAACACCTGATCCAACTGAGGGGCGTAAAGCCCAATCCTATCCCGAATCACTGGTGGCCCGACACGGGCCGTATGAGTGAGTACATCTGCACGCGTATTCCATCCCCTGTATGTGTGATCGACGATCTCCCTCCCATGAGAAGCAGGCCTAATTCCGAACCTCTGACACATGTTGACCAGCTGATTTTTTCATTCTGTTGATCCTATCTTGATAGGTACGATTAAGCACCCTCCAGACACCCTGAAGCCAAGACACCACCAGAAGACTGTACCCAGAGATGTACACAGGGATCCCAAATGAGTCAAGGTCATACACAACCTCCTTCATCTTTGCAACGCAATACGTTTGGCCAGTTTGTCGTTGTAAGCTGGAGTGCCCTCTTGAGCCCCATAAGTGCGCAAGTCGTTTTGTGTGATAGTATGTGCCTCCTGCAGGGCCCCACCTGTTGTACCGCACCCTTTTCTCTTCTGAAAACAACTCAGCATCGTCCGTGTACACATGCGCTCGCAGAACTGAACATACGCAGCATCTGTCGGCACAAAGGACTCCCACCATTTGAGTCCGTAAAATTCACAGAAAGAAAATAGCCAGCATCTCTGGCCAATAGCTCTACCTGAGCTGGCATGCCTCCCTTTGAGCTGTGAAGCCTCCTGGAAGCGAAACATACACCGCTGGCACTCAGAAGCATCCGTCCTGAGCCTGCCCCACAGTGGGCCGCACGCAACCGTAGTCATGCGGTGATCTCTCCATGTACGCTGCGTCGAAGATAATTCCCCATGAGAATCAGCGCGCAATATAGAAATGAAATCTGCAGCATCCTTAGCGGAGTTCCATACCATACGGAGAAAACGCTGCACCAGACTCGCAAATCCGTAGGATCGAAATTGCCCTCTGGCCTCATGGTACCGTCGTCGGTTCCAGTCCGCCATCGTCTCCCCCTCTCTCCTCGGATGACGAAACATACGGCACAAACACCAGCCTTCAAAGGCATTGAGCATCTGTAATGATGAAGTATCAGCAGTACATGTCTCTAGACAATACAGCGCCATACGCTGCACCTTATCCTGATAACGATAAAATTTATCACGAACAGCAACCGCTCTGTTACGAAAGAAGTCCGACTGTCCGATGAAACACGCACGAGCCTCTTTGATGCGATATTAAAAATCGGGATGCGCGGGCACTAGGTAGGTGGAGAAGATCTCATGACCCAATACCTTCATTCTACACACACGTCGAAGTCTAAAGCCCTGATATCCAGAGCACGCAGGTATACACAAATCCTCACTGGCAAGTATATGTCCGTCTCCGTCCACTCTCGCATTCTCCCCAAATGTCATGTACAACAGGCTGCTATCCTTCCATCTCATCCCCCAGCCATGTAGTGATAGGGTTAGGTCGTGAATCATCTGACCCAGCACGGTTGAGGAGGCAGACACAAGGTAGCAGTTGTCCGCCCACACAAAGTGGTTCACGACTGTCCGTCGCTCATACTCTCCACAGACGCCCTCCAGCACATACCCCACTCCTCGACTGTCCCAATCCCGAAATATCGGTCCCCACATGGCACATATGATAAGGTTAAAGAGAAGAGGCCCCTCAGGGCCACCCGTCCGTATACAGACGTCCCAGTTGATATTGTGTATGGCCATACCCTCGACAACTAACGACCCCGTAGTGCAAACCAGCGGTGCACGCAAGGCATACTGGAAATAGGCAGGAATGTTGGCATGGCACATAGCCCTCTTAGCGTTAAGAAGACTGCAGTGGTCGAACGCTTGTTTGATATCAGCGTTAGCGATATGGACCGTCTCATCCTTTCCCCAGATGTCACCATGTTGAGCAAGAGCCTTGAGGGCCCCCACAATTTCCACAGTCTTACGTCCCTCCTGGAAGCCGTATATGCCCAGAGGTCCCATGAGCCCAGCCCGAGACACAAATTGCTCGACCAAGACCACCACACAAGCAGAGCACCAACGGCTGAGGCTGTTTTGCAGACAGAGGTACCGTGCATCTGTCAATGATGTCAAGTTCGGCAGCTTGGGCATGAAGGCAATCAAAATCTGCCTCCAGTCCTGCGGATACTGCCGTGTCAGACGAAATATCTCATCAAACATCCGAGCTACGCCGCGCAACGTCGCCCACGGCAATGCCTTGAGTAGTTCACAAGGCAGCCTGTCGGGACCTGTGGCGCGCATGGACTTGAGACGTGACCGTGTCTGGCATACAACCGCCATCGTCAGTCCCCCTGTGCAGTACCCATCACAAAGGTTCTGTTGTGCCTCCTCCCTCAACTCCTCCAACATCTCCATATCCCGTCCTCTGACCTCCTCCGAAGTATATCTCTGTCTGGTCTACGCTCTGATCTCCTCCACACACTCCTCCCTGTCCTCAGATACCCGTCCCTGCACTATGAGGTGCTTGATGCCGTGACGTACTTTGCGCCTGGAGGCAGGGGAAGTCCACGCGGCCAACGCCGCGCGATACTCCCTCCGAAGTCCGTTGGCACGTCTGCGCAAGCTGGGTACGTCCACTGACGCAGGCACAGGCTTCCGTCGCAGAATCTCCTGGCAGGTCGTGAGCCCAGCCGGCCTAACTGGCGCTAGTCCCCGCCCCGTGGTGGCAGTCGTGAATTTGATTTCCTCCTGCTCAGTACAAGCCCGAATCGTAGTCGACACAAGGTCCCCAGGAGAACAAGTAGCATTGGCATCTCCTAAGACCCGATCGATTTCCTTTCGTGCCATATTGAGGCCCCCCCAATCCACCGTCTTATAACCCACCAAACTCTTTTCACGAGCTGCCGTCGGGATACTACGTTTGACCAGCTCAGCGCCTGGATCACTAAAAGTCCCCTGAAGCAGGCCACGGTCGCTAAGACGACTACGACTTGTCTTTCCCCCATTACTCATGATCGTTTCCACCGTCATCTTATCACCCAAGTCCTGGGAACAAAAATGTAATCAAGAACCTCCTTACACGTCCCCCACCGAGATCTTCCGTAACTCTCCCATGTGTGTAGTCGTCGTGGCAAGAACGAATTGGCAGCCTCCACCCCCAGGCGCCCTAAAAAGCAGAGAACACGCTCGCGCAACTGTTGTCGTACATTCCTCCTCTCCCGTTGTGCACCTCCCTACTCACAGGTCCTCCTCTCCTCCTTGGTAGCACTTCCCACCGCCTCATAGACTGCCCCAGTGCGTGAGCACTGCAGCTGGGTTGATGGGGGTAGCTCGACATTGGCATCGAGCAGCACAGAAACAGTCGCCCTTCTCCAGCGGCGGCGCAGAGTGAAATAACTGACTCGAGCGCGTCCAAAACCCCGCACTGCACTTCTACGGCGTTCTCGACGCCGGGGTCGGGAAGATACGCAGAGGCAACTATCACAGGGGCACTACCACTACCAAAGACCACCACACAGAACCGTTCATACTGACATATTGACTCACGCACACATGCACTCCACTCTTTGTTAAATAGTAACCCACACATTCCGTCACAACTCACACGATATGATAGGCCACACCGTCTGATATATGCATCGAATTTGCCTCCGAAAAGATTCTGGCATTCCTGAACACCCCAGATGCTATCCCGCATTGAGAGGCCCCTCAGGATCTCATTCCCCTTGAAATTGGCCGACCCCGCCCGATTGAGGTTCCAGCTGCCCAGTCGGACCCCTTTGAACGGTGTACGGCGTCGTCTTCGTCACATCCTCCTGTTGACTTCCGTCTCGATATCAGCCTTCGTCTTTGTAAACGCAGGTATGAGTTGATGCAATCTGTCGACACTCTCACTCGATACCTCCCATGTCGCCCGCGTCGTGGTAAACTCGGCCAAGAGCATGAGCCTCGGAGCAGGAGTTGTGGGCACAGTCCATGTAGTAGATTTGGGCGGTCCCATTTCACCTCGCACAGCGATGACGTCTATGCCAATCTGTGAACACATGCTCCGAATAGTGCCGCAGAATCGCCCCACAGCCTTAACGTGGTCCCTCTTCCACTCAGGGCACTCGACACTGACTTTGATCGACTCAGGATTGATTTGCTGCTTCATGTTCTCGATGAGGCACTGTGGTGCTGCAATCTGGATTCCTGGGGGAGGCGTGGGACGTTTGGCAGGGGGTACCGTCACAAGGTCGATGCACCGTTTAGCCCTCCATACAACATCCCTGTCCGTCCCTGGCTTGAATTTTATTCTGGCAGATGCGAACATGTAACGACCAGCATTAATGCGCTCTGCACCGTCAACACACACGTGCACACGATCATCCTCCGAAAGACAATGATTCGTAATGTTATCGATGAGCACTTTCACATCCTCCCACATGAGCATCTCCTGAGACCTCCGATCCCTGTCATTCCAGTTGGTGGCCCATCCCTTGAGTTCGACATACGTGGGAGAGAAGTAGGTGGTCCCAGGAGCCTGGTATCTGCCCGTCCTGGTATTATCAGGCCTCGTCGAAGCGCCACTGGCAACCGAACCTGCTCGAACCTGCCCCTGGAGCCCCTGGACGATCGTCTCAAGTTGGTTGTGTTTAGTCTCCAGGCTGGAAACCGCAACACCCTGCTTCTGGACCTGGGCCTGAACGTCGTCGATTTTGGTTCCCTGAACTCCTATGGCATCCTGGATCCTTTCAGTGTTATCATCCATATTGTGCATAATCTGCAATAGTAAACTCTGCATATCATCCTTCCCCTCCAAGGCGGTCTTCCTCTCAGCAAGCACCTCCTCACGATTGCGCTTCACGGGAGGGGCACCCCCATCCACCGTCATGTTGCCAGCATGCTCTGGCACTGTTTCAATACACTGCGGATCGTATCCCCAAGAGTGCAACCACTGTCGAGTAACCGTCCGTTCACAAAGAGGTACAACAGATTCACTATCTGGAACGGAGTCGGCAGTGTTCAATCTTCCGTCCAATGGATAGTCACCTGAGGTCTTCTCAATATCCTGCAACTGTCTTTTACGAGACGCCCTTTCGATAGCAGTATCTGGTTTCTGACCGTAGTCCTGTGAGTACTGCAGATATGGCACTGTCGGTGAGATATCCTACAGCTGAAATCTTCTCGCAAGAACCGAAAAGTCGTATCCGTCCGTCTTCACACACGAACAATCAGAAACAACAAGCACAACAAACAAAGCAAGCGGCCTAGCTGACCTCGAAGATGCCGCACTCGCCGATGGCAGCAATGGCTGCCGCGCCGTCTCCCCGCGACGCCGACACCCCCTGAGCTCCTGTGGGATCCAGGAACCCTGGAGGCGAGATGTCTTCAACCAGGTTAACGCCTGGACCCTCGCAGAGCTCTACCCACGCGAACGGAGGGCGGGGGATTCTGGGGCGGCGGTCTGGGTAGCCACATTTTTTCTATGTCGGCCTCTCACTGCAGCGCCGCGCACATTCTCTCCAAAATCTGATTCTCGCCTTAGCGCCGCACACGTTTTTTCTTGTTGGGTGGGGGGAAGTCCGCTGGTGGGCCAGTCACCCCACGGGAACTCCATTGGTAAGCCAGCCGCCCAGGAGTGGTCCACTGTCTGGTTGGCCCATTGCCGTCCACTCCAAGGACGCCCACTTGTAGACCATCCACACAGGGCTTGTGTGCGTGCGTAAGTGTGTGGTGGTGGTGGTGGTAGTGGTAGTGGTGGTGATGGTGGTTTTGGTGGTGGTGGCGGTGGTGGTGGTGTGGTGTTGGTGCGTGCGTGTGCGTGTGCGTGTGCGTGTGCGTGTGCGTGTGCGTGTGCGTGTGCGTGTGTGTGCGTGTGTGCGTGTGTGCGCGTGCGTGTGCGTGTGCGTGCGTGCGTGCGTTCGTGCGTGCGTGCGTGCGTGCTTGTGTGTGTTTGTGTGTGTGCGTGTGTGTGTGTGCGTGTGTGTGTGCGTGTGTGTGCGTGTGTGTGTGTGCGTGTGTGTGTGTGTGTTTGTACTTGGACCAGGCCCCCAAGACAATTCCATTGGTGGGCCAGCCACCCAGGTGGTGATCCACAGGCGGCCCGTGCCTGGCATTGCCTGGTATTGGTTGGTCGTGCTTGGCATTGCTTTGCCGTGCGCGGCATTGATCGGGCGTGCTCGTCGGGGACTGGCACTGATATCTCGTACTTGGCATTGGGTGATCGTGCGTGGCATTGTTCGTGATTGACGTTCGTCGATCTTGCTCGGCATTGAGTGGTCATGCGTTCCATTGCGTGGGATTGGTTGATAGCGCATAACATTGTTTGGTGACGAGTAGTCGTGCTTGG
>CAUYUJ010002106.1:0-65000 GCA_963575745.1 Prorocentrum cordatum | reverse complement strand
ACTTCCGTCGAGATTTGTTTGCCAAACAGCCCCCCAGCTCATCACCATCTCCAAGAAAATTAGCAGAGCACGAACAGTTTTGCGGGCCCAGCTCTGGTAGCAGACCGAGTTCGGGCATCTAGATACTCGAGACTAGCGCGTCTGATGATGTTCTTCCGATTGCTGTCCGGAACAACAGCTCTGCATCTCATCTGCAGCCTGAGTTACATCAAGAAACTCATCGTCAACAAAATTAGCAGCGTACGAATAGTTTTTCGGACACAGCTATGGTGGCAGACCGATTTGGGGCATCTAGATACTTGAGACTAGCCCTCCTGGTGATGATCTTTCGATTGCTGTGCTGAACAGCTCTGTAGCACATATGCAACTCGATTTACATCGAGAAACTCATCATCGCCCCTGTTAAAAAAGCAGAGTCCGAATAGGTTTTCGGGCCCAGCTCTGGTAGCAGGCCGAGTTCGCACATCTCGATATTTGGGACTAGTGCGCCTGATGATTCCCTTCCGGTTACTGTGCCGAACAGCTAGCTCTGTAGCTTTTTCTACAGCTCGAGTTAAGTTAAGAAAACCGACAGCACCTGCCAAGGTGACACTAAACAGCCGATCCCGCCCACATGCTTTTTGGCAGCAATAGATACCCGATCGACCGGAGATTGAGATGGCGAGCTGGAATAATATCGAATATGGGGGAAAAATACTGGAGCTCTAACGAATGGTTGAATTTCGAGAAATCGAATTTAAACCGAACAAAATTATGCAAAACTTCCGTCGAGCGAGATCTGTTCGCCAACGAGCCCCCCAGCGCGCCGGAAATACTCACTAGCTTCGCCGCTAACGCACTTAGGGAAGCTCTACGAGTCATGTCGGTTTCTCCACGCCCAGTAATATTGCAGCTACGGACACGAGGATTCCACGGACAGACGCGGCATAACCCACTGGGGGCCGGCGCTAAACAGTCAACCTTGGTTTTTTTGCTTTGCGCAGAGCCACAGGCCTGAGTTCAGGCCCGCTCGAGTCACAGCCTAACGCAGAAGGGGGGCAACAGGCCAAGCGCCTGCAGGACCGCCACCACACATTTGAGTAGGTGCTTCGCAGCAAAAAGTTCAGCCTGGGTCACTGTACACGAGGGCGGGAGACAGAGGGCTTCAGAGGCGACATCGCACCACCAGTAGCCACTCGGGGAGGCGGAGCCATCAAGATTATTAAGATGATTGAGATGAGAGGGAAGCGATGGGAGAATGCACAGATCGAGGACCCAGCCGCCGCCGCAACCCTCAGAGGAGCGGCCTCCGTCGAAGAAGCCCCTCACACCGAGCACGCTCGAAGCATTCATTGTAAATAACATGTCATCGATTGTCAAGTGGTCCTGGCCCCTCCGAGCCATCCAAGTCTGTTCATCAGCTCTCGTGTTCCCTTCCCGATAAATCCATTGCATCCTATCACATCCCCGTGAAGGGGGCCCGAATGTGCATGGGCATCTCCACAGACATAGCATAAAGTAAGTCCTGAATAGCAGAAACCGTCGTCGAATACACGTCAGTGGTACATCTAAAAAGACCGTTCACCCAGTTACAGATCACCAGAGAGCCCCCCGAGATTTCAATAGGTAAACCCTTGGACCCAAAGTCCCACCAAGACTGGCGTTGTTCGTTCAGAGCAATACGTTTTGTAGCCTTCTCCTTTTCCGCCTCCTCCTTCCTACGCTTCTCCTCCACCGTAAGGTCCTCCGCCTCCATCCTGTAGGGCCCTTTGGGATCTCTGAGGACACAGTATTGGAGCACGTGCGGTAGGTCCCACATACGCAGCAGCGCACGGACAAAATATCTCCACCCGTCCTCGTCCCAGGTCAAGTTAGCATACCAATAAGGGCCTCCCACCGTCTCGAACGGTAGCGACCATGGATGGAAGCCTGCAGGACGGCCGCCCTCGCGGCGCCTGGTAAGCACACGGGCTTCCTTCGAATCAAAAGTGCGAATGGAAGCACCCCTCTCCTCGGTCCACGGCGACACAGCACGCAGCATGCACAAGCGAGAGAGAGAGAGAGAGCGAGGATGGTACGTCTCAGGCCCCAGATCACCCCGTACCCGTCGTCGTTTGCACGCAGTGTTACCGCAAGAGCTATCCAAGGGAACATAGGGGCTCTGTGGAGGCTGTTGCGAGGCCACAGGGGGGTCGATACGTCGTCGTTTTTGGGCCCTTTCCCGCGTCTGGCCTATCATCCGCCGTCGGTTTGTCGTCACAGGGGTCAACCTTGGTCACCGCCGGGAACTCGTAGAGCTTCCTGGCGCAACGCAGGCGCGGCAATCTCGCACGTCGCGCGCGCGAGGGCGCAGTCTCATGGAGGAGGACTGGAGGGGAAGAAGGACTGAGGAAGAAGGAGATGGAGGAGGCTGAGGAAGAGGAGGAAGAAGGAAGAGGAGGAGCAGAGGGAGGAGAAGGCGGGGGGATCAAGGAAGGCATCGTGATCTCTCTAAAATTAATAGAGCACGAATGGTTGCTTGGTTCCAACTCTGGAAGCAGACCGAGTTCAGGCATCTAGATACTTGAGACTAGCGCGTCTGATGATTTACTTACGATTGCTGCGACAATTAACCCAAGGAATCTCAAGAAAGCCATCATCATCTCTCTCAAAAACCAGGAGTACATAAAGTTTTTCAGACCCAGCTATGGTAGCAGACCGAGTTCGGGCATCTAGATACTTTAGACTAGCGGTTATCATGAGTTTCGTTCGATTGCTGTGACAAACAACTCTGTAGCTCATCGGCAGTTCGAGTTGAGTCAAGGAAAACATCAAACTTTGTATAAAAAATATTTCTTATAAGAGAAAGGAAGAAGAAGACGAAGAAAAAAAAGTGCCAGACCCAGCTCTGGTAGCAGACCGAGTTCGGGCATCTAGATACTTGAGACTGGCGCTTATGATGGTGTTCATTCGATTGCTGTGCCAAACAGCTCTGTAGCTCATCTGCAGTTCGAGTTGAAGCACGAAACTCATCATCATCTCCAAGAAAGTTAGCAGAGCACGAATAGTTTTGCGGGCCAAGCTCTGGTAGCAGACCGAGTTCGGACATCTGGATACTTGAGACTACCGCGCCTGATGATTCTAAATGAATTAGGTGTGGAGGCCAGCTCTGCAGCTCTTCTACAGCTCGAGTTAAGTACAGAAAACCGACAGCACCCGCCAAGATGACACTAAACAGCCGATCCCGCCTACACGCTTTTTGGTAGTAATATGAACCCGATCGACCTGAGATTGAGATGGCGAGCGGGTATAAGATCGAAGATGGGAAAATAATACTAGAGCTCTCACGAATCACTGAATTTTGAGAAATCGAATCTAAAGGAGCAAAATTATGCAAAACTGGCAGCTGGCGGAAAACTGTCAACCAGGTTACCCCCGGGACCCTCGTGGAGCTCAATTTAAAAAGTGAGCGCTGAGATTGAGAAGAAAGCCTGCTCGGAACTCAGCGCGAAAACTCCCTAAATGGATTTTCTGGGTTTGTGCAAAGTCGGTTCCTCCACGTCTTTCGACAGTAGCACTGCAGCTACAGACGTCAGAATTCGACAGGCAGACGCGGCATAACCCACTGCTCGTGAGAAAAATACTGGCTCTCAAAACGCATTGTCAAATCTTTAAGAAAAAATCGGCCCCAGGTTATCACATTGTTCGCCCGGGCCAGGTGGGTAAACTAGCTCCACCCTGCGCCGGACTTCCTCTAGCTCATCGACGCCGAAGAGCTCCACGAGGTACTTCCGTCGAGAATGTTCTGCCAACGCTCTTAGGGAGGTTTTACGAGTCACTTCACGTGAGAAGGACACTGGTTCTCAGAAGCCAAATCTCTCAATCTCCGAAGAACCGACCCCAGGTTGCCCCATTGTCCGCCAGAGCCCGGCACGCTAACTGGGAACCGGCGGTAAACCGTCAACCAGGTTACCGCCGGGGCCCTCGTAGAGCTCTCAACACACGAAAACAGCGCGCAGATAGCGGGGAAGAACGTTCTCGAATGTCAGCTTCAACTGGGAGTTGGCGGTCAACCTTGGTTACCGCCGGATCCTCGTAGAGCTTCCTCGTGGAATGCGGGCGCGGGAATCTCGCATTCCGCGCGCGCGAGGGCGCGGTTTCATGGAAGAGGGCGCGGAGGAGAAGAAGGATCAGGAGAAGGAGATGGAGAAGGCTGAGGAAGAGAAGGACGAGGAGAAAGAAAGGCAGGCGGGGGAGAAACAGGGGGGGAGGTAAACAGGATGATCGGCAGTAGGGGAAAGGGTGGAGAGGGTGGAGAGCAACGATGGCGATGAAGAGGAGGAGGAGGAGGGGAAGGAAGAGGACGAGAAGCAGGAGTAGAAATAGTTGTTGGTTCCAGCTCCGGTGGCAGACTGATTTAATTCATGAAGATACTCCTAACGCGCGCTGCTGCTGATTTCCGTTAAATTCCTGTGCCGAACAGCTCCAATTTTATCTGCATCTCGAGCTACATTAAGAAAGGCAATGTTATCATTTTTAAAACAAACAAAAAAAGAGAGCACGAATAGTTGTTTGGCTCTCGAAGCAGAGCGAGTTCAGGCGTCTAGATACTCGAGACTAGCGCTTGTGATGATTTCTGTCCCATTCATGTGCCTAACAGCTCTGTCAGTCATTTGCAGCTCGAGCTGCAACCAGACAACGATCACCACCTCTTTAAAAAAGCAGTGTACAGATAGTTGTTCGAGCCCAGCTCTGGTCGCAGACTAACTTCGGGCATCTAGATGCTCTAGACTAGCGCCGCTAATGATGGCCTATCGATTGTTGCGCCAAACAGCTCTGAAGCACCTCCGCAGCTCGAGTTACCTCAAGAAACTCATGGTTATCTCTACGAAAATAACAGAGTAGAAATAATTGTTCCACCAGCTCTGCTGGCAGACTCAGTTCGGGCATCAAGATACTTGAGACTAGCGCGTCTGGTCCTTTCCTTCCCGCGCAGTGCCGAAAGGCTCTGTAGCTCATCTGCAGCTCGAGTAAGGTCACGAAACTCACCATCCTCTCTGAAAAATTAGCCGAGTACCAATAGTTTGTTGGGACCCAGCTCTGGTAGCAGACTGATTTCGGCATGTAGATACTTGAGACTGGCGCTTCTGACCTTGCGATTGCTGTGCTCAACAGCTCTGCAGTGCACCTGCAGCGCGAGCTGCATCCAGAAAATGATCATGATCTTTGAGAAAATTAGAAGAACACCATAGCTGTTCGATCCAGCTGGTAACAGACCGATTTCAGGCATCTAGGTACCTGCGACCAATATCCTTTCGATTGATGTGCCCAACAGCTCTGTAGCGCATCTTTAGCTCGAGTTAAGAACAGGAAGCCAACAGCATCAGCCAAGATGAAACAGCCGATCCCGACCACATCCTTTCTTGGCAGTAACAGGTATCCGATCGACCTGAGATTCAGATGGTGAGCGGGAATGAGATCGAATATGAAGGCAAAATACTCGAGCTCTAACGAATAATTAACTTCGAGGAATCGAAATTAAACCGAGCAAAATTATGAAAAACTTCTGTCGACATGGTTTGTCAACTAGCACCCCAGCGACCGGAATTACTGTTCTAGCTTCGCCGCTAACGCTCTTAGGGAAGCACTACGAGTCAAACTCGCACTTGCTTTTGTTTTGGGTGTATATGACGTCGGTTCCCCATTTTTTCATCGAACGGGTGCTTCTAGAGCTCTGTGACTTTCACCAACGAACGCACATGATCGACTGCAGGGAATGAACATCTGATTTCGAAAACGAAATTTGAAATCTGTCTGCGGCAACACCAATTCATGCGGTATTTCGATAAAAAGAGCACGGGGAACCGATGTCGTATGAAACCCGAAAAATGCATTTTATCAGTTTTCAAGCTGATCTCTGGAAACGATCTTCCCGTGTTCTTAGGCACTGGTTTGGTGTGTTGAGAGCTCTACGAGGGCCCGGACGGTAACCTGGTTGACGGTTTACAGCCGGCTTTCAGTTCCGGCGCGGGGCGCAGCTAGATGGCCGACCCGGCCCGGGCGGACACTATGGGAACTGGGAGCCGGCGGTAAACCGTCAACCAGGGTACCACCGGGGGCCTCGTAGAGCTCTCTTATCTCAAGCGTAGCTGAAACAAACCTAAAAAAAACACGTTTTCCGGCGTTTATCAAAAAAGTCGGTTCCCCCAAGTGTTTTGATAGTATTGCTGCATCTACGGACCTGAGAATTTGACTAGCAGACGCGGTATAACCCACTAAAGGTGCGAAATATACCAGTTCTCAAAACGAATTTCAAAATCTCTGGAAATATTCCAAAAACCGACCCCAGGTCACCTCATTGTCCGCCCGGGAGCCGGCGGTAAACCGTCAGCCAGGTCACCGCCAGGAGCGTCGTAAAGCTGATTTCTCCCGCGGCGCTGCTCGGAACACGTGGAAGGAGCTTCCTCAAGCGCGAGCTGAGAAACTCGAAAAAAAAGGTTTTCATCCAAAGTGAGTTCCGCCAAGCGTTTCATAATAATACTGCAGCTACGGACCTGAAAATTTCACTGGCAGACGCGACATAACCCACTACAGGTGCGAAAAATACTGGTTCTGAAAAACAAAATTCCGAATCTTTCAGAATCTTCGAAAAACCGACCCCAGGTCACCAAATTGCCCGCCCGGGCCGGGTCGGCCAACTACCTGCACCCCGCGCCGGAATACCTCTAGCTGGTCGATGCCGAAGAGCTCTACGAGGCGCTTGCAAAATAAATGTTAAGGAATTGTACACCGTCGGTTCCTGCTAGTGTTTTTATCAAAATACTTCAGCTAGAGCCCTGAGAATTGCACCATCGAACGCGCCATGATTGAATGCAGAGAATCAAATTTTTGGTTCCCAAAAAGAATTTAATCCCTCACAATTTTCCGAAAACTGCGAGCCGGCGGTAAACCGCCCTTGGGTGCCACTGGAACTCGTAGAGCTTCCTCGCGCAAGGCGGGCGCGGCAGTCTCGCTATCCGCGCGCGAGGGCGCGGTTTGATGAAGGAAGAATCTGAAAGGATAAACATACCAGACCGAATTCAGGCGTCTGGACTGGCGCCAGCGGCGAACCGTCAACCTGGTCACCGCCGGGAACACTAATGCTGGGAGTAAAAATCAAGTTTCTCAAAATGGATTGTTACAAATCTCGGCAAAACCGAGCCCAAGTTGTCACATTGTCCTTTCTGGTCCGGTCGACCGACTAGCTCCACACCGCGCCGGAATTCCTCTAGCTCATTGATCGCGAAGAGCTCTACGAGGAATAATAAAATTCTCTCTAGAAAGCTGATTCTCTCTCAGAATAAAACTTTAAACACTACTGCTGGGAGTAAAATACTAATATCTCAAAATATATGGTTAAATGTCTTTCAAATCTTAGCAATACTGACTCCAAGTTGTCACATTGTCCGTCCGAGTCGGGTCGGCCAACTAGCTCCACCCTGCACCCGAATTCCTCTAGCTCTTCTTATCTTGAGAGCTCTACGAGGCACAACAGCTTCCTCAAGCGCGAGCTGAAACACTCAAAAAAACACGCTGTGATCTTCATCCAGAGCTGGTTCCGCCAAATTTTTTGATAGTGATACTGCAGCTACAAGAGAATTCGACAGGTAAACGCGGCATAATCCACAACAGGTGATCCCCCACCTGCTTTCTCCTTCCCTTGTTACTTGGCTCGTAGAGCTTCCCTAAGAGCGTTAGCGGCGAAGCTAGAAGCGTAATTCCGGCGCGCTGGGGGGCTAGTTGGCAAAAACATACCGACGGATGTTTTGTCTTTTTTGACATGTTTAAATTCGATTTCTCGTTATTCAACAATTCGTTAGAGCTTTGATATTTTTCTCCCCATATTAAATCTTATTCCTGCTCGCCGTCTGAATATCAGCTCGATCGGGTACCTACTACTGCCAAAGAGCACTCCGGCGGGATCCGCTGTTTCGTGTCATCTTGGTAGGTGCTGTCGGTTTTCTGCACTTGACTCCAGCTGTAGGAGCGATACAGAGCTGGTATGCACACCTAATCGATCCAGAATGATCAGGCGCGTTCGTCTCAGGCATCCAGAGGTATGAACTTGGTCTGCTACCAGAGCTAGGTCCGCGAAACTATTTGCACTCTACTATTTTCTTTGGAGGTCATCATGAGTTTCTGGACTGAACCCGCGCTGCAGATGAGCTAACGAGCTCTTTGGCACAGCAATCGGAGGGAAATCATCAGGCGCGAGAGTCTGGAGTATCTAGACGCCTGAACTCGGTCTGCTATCAGCGCTGGAGCCGAAAAACTATTCGTACTCTGCTATTTTTTGGAGATGGTCATGGTTTTCTTGACTTAACTCGAGCTGCAGATGAGCTACAGAGCTGTTCGGCACAACAATCGGAAGGAAATGATCGGGCGCGCTAGTTGAAAGTATCTAGACGCCTGACATCAGTCTACGATCAGCGCTGGGGCAGAAAAACTATTCGTACTCTGCTATGTTTTCGGGAATGGTGATGGTTTTCTGGACTTAACTCGAGCTGCAGATGAGCTACAGAGCTGTTCGACAAAGCAATCGGAAGGTAATCATCAGGCGCGCTAATTGAGAGTATCTAGACGCTGGACCTCGGTCTGCTATTAGCGCTGGGGCCGAAAAACTATTTGTAATCTGCCTTAACTCGAGCTGCAGATGAGCTACAGAGCTCGTTGGCACAGCAATCGGAGGGAAATCATCAGGCGCGCTATTTTAAGTATCTAGACGTCTGAACTTGGTCTGCTATCAGTGCTGGATCTGAACAACTATTCGTACTCTGCTATTTTGTTCAGATGGTAATGTTTTCTTGACTTAACTCGATCTGCAGATGAACTACAGAGCTGGGCTCATCAATCGGAAGGACATAATCAGACGCGCTAGTTTAAAGTATCTAGACGCCTGAAATCGCTGGAGCCAAAAAACTATTCTGCCTCTACTATGTGTTAAGAGATGTTGGGGGTTTTCTCTTACGCTGTTCGGCGCAGCAAGAGCGCGCAGGGCACGGCGAAAACAGGAAAAAGAAGCATGGAGGAATGATACCGGATAACACTATCATAGCAGCGACGCCGGAAAAGGCAACAAGGACTTATCTCGAAATTGTCCGCTCGACCCTCCTGATATTCTGCCTGCATGCCAATTGAAAGACCAATGTGCCTGGCGCGAAGCACAACTGCAGTCTTTTATTTTGTTATATATATACATACATACATACATACATACATATATATATACATATAATATATTTCTATGTATATGTATACAGCCGCGCAGTCAGTCGCCAGCGCGGCAAACTTGATCGGAATCAAGAAATTGCTCGGGGAAGTGCTGAGCGTGATTATGGCCAGCGCAGGAAAATTCAAATGCCTGCCAGTGGGGAAGTCGTCATGTGGGAAGATCGTTATACAGTCGTGAAACACGCAGAGCGTTATCATGCTATCTTCGGGGAAAATAGAAGTTATGTAACGGTTAATGGGGATCCAGTAGGCCCCGGATTGCAAGCCGTTCTCAGAGGCTTTGACACCCATATTTTTTGGTCTCATGAGTAGATGCTGCAGCGACATAGAAACCACTTGCAGACGAGGCCTGCAAACAGTTAGACACAGAGAGTCAAATATGTCTGCATCAGAAGGTAAAAGGGAAGAAGACGTCAGAGTTAAAAGTAGGTGCCAACCAGCATGCTTTTAAATCAAATTTCGCTACAAGGCAGACAGCGTTTAGCCCTTGTACCATAATGTTAACATGCGCTGCATCTGTCTGCGGCCCGACGTCACTGCGGTCTGGTTTAGTTGTGCTCAAAGCCGACCGTCTTCGCCCATCCGGTTCACAAGATGCCGCCACATCCATCTGCCCTACGGCGAGTCGCAGTGGCGCCCCGCCGGGCCCGACCCGACGCCGGCTGAGCCTGGCCCGCCAAAATCGCCAGCGGTTATGTTCGCGATTAGTGGCGAGGAGGTGCCGACGCATGATGAAATCGCGGAGTGGGCGACGTTGAGCCAGGGGCCAAAGGTTTGGGCGACTGGACGGAGGTCCCCGGGACTTTTGCCAACCTGCGCAACGGCGCCAACGTGGCGGTCGCAGATTTGCTTGCGGGCCAGACGGGAACGAGGAAAAATAAAGGGGCGGGCGGAGACCTCGAGACGCAGGTTCTCTTTAGAGGCGCTGTCGGTATTCTGCACTTAACTCTAGCTGTAGTACAGCTACAGAGCTGGTACGCACAGAAAACGATACAGATCATCAAGAGCGTATGGCTGAAGCATCTATCTCAACGGAGTCTGTTTCTCGAGCTAAGTACGCAAGTATGCGACCGATTTTAGAGTTTGTTTGGCTTTCGCTTGAGCTTGCTTCACGTGTTCCGGGAGCTGAGTCGGTTATATGCGAATGCTCAGCGCAAAAATCATTTTTTTCTCGAAATGAATTGGTGATTGGTCAGGCTATACAGGGCGCTTGCGCCCAAGCAGGGCTAGAGCCAATTAAATATGTCTCCTCCACTTTGCGGGAAATTTCTTTGACGTGCTACACCTGTGCAGCGCTCGGCAGCCGACAACTCTGTCTCCGTCACGGTGGAGCCTGGATCAAAAATGTAGTCTTCTGAGACACGAGCATTCACGGGTCGTGACCTGGTTCGCGGTTTTCCGCCGGATCCCAGTTGGCCCAACGGCTCAGGCAGATAATACGGTGACTCTCGGTCGGTTTTGCTAATATTTCGAAGATATTTGACAATTTATTTTGAGAAACCAGATTTTTCGCACCTGTAATGGCTTATGCGTCTGCCAATCTGCGCAACGACGTCAACGTGGCTGTCGCAGGCTTTCTTGCGGGCCAGACGGAGACGGGGAGAGTTAGAGCGGCGGGCAGAGACCTCGAGACGCAGGTTCAGGGGTCCAGAGCGTGACTCCTGGACACCGCTCGTTGTTCGTTTAACTCCTCAACACCCCACAGCGTGACTTCACAACATCCCTCTAATATATATATATATATATATATATATATATATAATATATATATATATATATATATATATTCTCATACGCACCTCTCCGAGGGAGTAGAGCTCAGAGGGGATTAATGCGTCCGTGCGTCCGTGCGTGCGTGCGTCTTCGATTTTCCCGGCCGTTTCGCTAGGGACATCCTCAAAATTCTGAAAATCGGTGGCACCCCTCACGCAGATCGTGAAGGAGAGGTCCAAAAACACATAGGATTTTCAACATTTTATCATAAAACCTTCAAAAACACATGGTAATTTCAATGATTTTGACTCCGATTCTCAGAGAATGGCGGTTTCGCCTGAGACATCCTCCCAAAATCGAGCCCCAGACCCCTCCTCGGAGCCTCCTGGGGGCCTCCTGGAACCTCCTGGGGCCTCCTGGGGCTTTCTGGACCTTCTGGTACCCCAGACCCCGCCTCGGAGCCTCCTGGAGTTCTCCTGGGCCTGCTGAGGCCGCCTGGGGCCTCCTGGGGCCTCCTGGGGCCCCCTGGGGCTTCAGAACTACATGCACACACAGAGACACAAATCACGCCCAACACATCACACGCTAGACAAACATAACATACACACACAACACCGACAACACGCAAAAAGCACGCACCACACAAAGCACACATCACACACACAACACTCACAATCCTGGGGCCTCCTGGAGCCTCTTCTGGTATCCAAGTCGGGCCTCCTGAGGCTTCCTGGGGGGCCCTGGTACACACATCGCAAGGTGTGGCAACCCCACTTGCGCTCGAGTGCGACTTCGCTGTTGCATGTCACTCCTGCTTCAAACGCCCCTTCAGCTTGTTGTATGAGCCTGGGCACACACGTGCCACTTGTATATGTGTTATTTTCGTTTCAGTTATTTATTTACGTATTCATGTATTCATGTATGTACTTACTTATTAATTCATTTTTCAAATATCTATATAGATGGATATACATGCACACAGACACATATATATATATATATATATATATATGTATACCGCCGCTCCACCCTGCAAAGCGCAGCGACTGTTATTATCCAGGGCCGCCCCCCAAGGAATTGGATATCAAAGGGATGATAATGCGCAGGGCGTGACAATGGGATTTGCTGATTGGGTGGATGGGGATCGCGAACGTATCAAGGTCTCGTCGCGCGGACCAACTACCAGGCGCGAGACCGATATAACATCCAGTGTGCTGCGGAAGATATTTCTGTCACTGCCAGTCTTAACCGCTGGAGCTGGTTTTGTGGACCTTCTGATTATAGCATGCGCAGGGTATAAAGTTGTGGAACACAACGCAGAGCGTTATCGCGCCATCCCCAGGGAAAGATGAAAGTTATGGGAAGAAAGATGCGGGGCCGCGTGGGCCAAGGATTGCATGCGGTTCCCAGAAGCGTTACCCATATGCGTTTTTGGTCCGATGAGCAGATGCTGCAGCGGCCATTGAAACCGCTTGCAGACGAGGCCCGGCGCAGACAGGCACAGAGAGATTTGTCAACTGGCGCCGGCGGTGAACCGTCAACCCAGTCACCGCCGGAAACCTCGTAAAGCTCCTTTCGCACGTGAGAGTGCTCAGAATCAGAAGAGAGCGCTTCAGGAAGGATTTCTCGAAAAAGGCAACATTGTTTTTCTTCATGTCGACATGAAGTTGGTTCCCCCAAGCGTTTTGATAGTAAACTGGGCGCCGGCGGTAAACCGTCAACCTTACCGCCGGGGGACTCGTAGAGCTTCCTGACAATACATAATGTCGAAAAAATTGCAGAGAACGAATAGTTTTTCAGCCAAGCGATTTCAGACCTCTCGATGCAACAGCCGAACGCCCCCGATGCTTCTGGATTGTCTTCTGCACGAGCTCTATAGCTTTCCTACAGCCCGAGTTACGTGCGTAAATCGACAACAACCCTGAAGACTCGAACAATATGAATAGTTGTGCGAACCTAGCTCGGGTATGAGACGAAGTTCAGGCCTCTGAATGCGACAGGCGGACGCGTCTGATGTCTCCAAATCGATTCCTGTGATTACCAGCCACGCAGCCTCTCTACAGTCCGAGTTAAGTGCAGAAAACCGACAGCATCTCAGGATGACTCGAACAAGAATAGTTTCGCGGACCTAGTTCGGGCAGCAGACCGAGTTCCGAGCTCTGGATTCGACAGGCGGACGCGCCTGATGTCTCCAAATCGATTCCTGGGACTACCAGCACTGTAGCCCCCCCACAACCCGAGTTAAGCACAGAAAACCGACAGCACCTCTCAAGATGACTCGAACAATACGAATAGTTTCGCGATTCTAGAGCGGGCAGCAGACCGAGTTCAGAGCTCTGGATTCAACAGATAAACGCGACTGATGACTCTGAATTGGTCTCTGTAAGTATCAGCTTTGTAGCTGTCATATAGCTCGAGTTAAGTAACAAACCGAGAGCGCCTGTCAAGATGACTCGAATAATACGAATAGGTTTACGGACCTAGCTTGGCTAGCAGACCGATTTCAGACCTCTGGATACAACAGACGAACGCGCCTGATCATTCTGGATCAATAAGGTGTGCTTCCCAGCTCAGTAGCTGTCCTGTATTTCGAGTTAAGTCCAATATACCGACAGCGCGTACCAAGATGACTCGAAACGGTCGATCCCGCCTGGACGCTTTTTGGCAGTTTAAGGTACCCGATCGAGCTGAGATCAAGATGGCGAGCGGGAATAACATCGAAAATCACAGGAAAAAAATGCGAGAGCTCTAACGAATGGTTGAATTTCGAGAACAAAATTTTCAACCGACCAAAAGTCAGCAAAAGGTTCGTCGAGATTTTTCTTGCCAACTAGCTCTCCAGCGCCCCGGAATTACTCTTAAGCTTCCAGCAATAACTTGCTAAGGGAAGCTCTACGAGTTAAGAGTGCCTACAGAGCTCACATTAAGACGCAGACGCCAGCACAATCGTTTACAGGTGCAAAAAATCTGCTTTCTCAAAATGAATTGTCAAACTGGGAACCGGCGGTAAACCGTCAACCAGGTTACCGCCGGATCCCTCGTAGAGCTCATTTCTCGCAAGACGCTCCTGGATACGCATGCAGGAAGAGTCTAGAGCAACACTCAAAAAACTCGAAAAATTACGTTTTTATGTTTTATACAAAGACGGTTCCGCCAAGTGTTTTGATAGCAATATGCACCTACGGACCTCAAAATTTGACTGGCGAGCACGGAAAAACCCGCTACAGGTGCGAAAAATACCGGCTCTCAAAACGAATGTTCAAATCTCTCAGAAAGTTCGTTCAACCGACCCAAAGTTCGCACATTGTCCGTTGGGGCCGGGTCGGCCAACTGGCGCCGGCGGTGAACCGTCAACCTGGTCACCGCCGGGAACCTCGTAGAGCTCCTTCCACGCGTGAGAGTGCTTAGAATCGACAGAGAGAGCTTCTGGAAGCAGTTCGCGAAAAAAGCAACATTGATTTTTTTTCATGTCGATATGAAGTTGGTTCCGCCAAGTGTTTTGATAGTAAATGTGCGTCTCCAGAGCTCATAAGAAGACGCAGGGGCCCTCATGATCGTTTACAGGTGCGAAAAATCTGCTTTCTCAAAATGAATTGTCAAATATTTTTCAAATCTTAGCAAAACCGACCCAAGCTGGGCGCCGGCGGTAAACCGTCAACCTTTCTTACCGCCGGGGGACTCGTAGAGCTTCCTGACCATATATAATGTCGAAAAGAATTGCAGAGAACGAATAGTTTTTCAGCCCAAACGAGTTCAGACCTCTCGATGAAACAGCTGAACGCCCCTCATGCTTCTGGATCGTTTTCTGTGCGCACGAGCTCTGTAGCTCTCCTACAGCCCGAGTGACTTGCGAAAATCGACAGCACCTCTCAAGATCAAAAAACAAATAGTTTCGCGAATCTAGCTCGAGTATCAGACCGAGTTCAGACATCTGGATGCAACAGGCAGATGCGCCGGATGTCTCCAAATCGATTCCTGTGATTACCAGCCCTGCAGCCCCCTTACAGCCCGAGTTACGTGCAGAAAACCGACAGCACCTCTGAAGATTACTCGAACAATACGAACAGTTTCGCGGACCTAGTTCGGGCAGCAGACCGAGTTCAGATCTCTGAATGCGACAGGAAAACGCGACTGATGTCTCCGAATCGATTCCAGTGATTACCATCCCTGCAGCCCCTTAGAGCTCAAGTTAAATGCGAAGATGGACAGCACCTCTCACGATGACTCGAAGAACGTTTTACGGACCTAGCTTGGGCAGTATACCGAGTTCTGAGCTCTAGATTTGGAACACAGACGCGTCTGATGTCTTCGAATCGATTCCTGTGAGTACGATCCCTGCAGCCCCCCTACAGCCCGAGTTAAGTGCAGAAAACTGACAGCACCTCTCAAGATGACTCGAATAATACGAATAGTTTCCCGAACCTAGCTCGGGCAGCAGACCAAGTTCAGACCTCTAGATGCGACAGACGAACACGCCTGATGATTCTCAATCGATTTCTGTGATAATGAAATCTGTAGCTGCCCTGCAGCTCGAGTTAAGTACAAAATACCGACAACGCGCATCAAGATGACTCGAAACAGCGGATCCCGCCGCGACGTCTTTTCGCAGAAATATTTACCCGATCGAGCTGAGATTAAGAAGGCGAGCGGGAATAAGATCGAATATGGTCAGAAAAAATACTAGAGCTCAAACGAATTGTTGAATTTCGAGAACAAAATTTTCAACCGACCAAAAGTCAGCAAAAGGTCAGTCGAGATTTTTCTTGAGAACTGGGAGCCGGCGGTAAGCCGTCAACCAGGTTACCACCAGGAGCCTCGCACAGCTCTCGTGCGGGGCTGCCCGGCACACATTCAGGGCTTTCTTCGAGATTTCTGTGCGAAAGAGCTCTCGAGCTCATCTGCATGCAGCTCGAGTTAAGTGGAAAAATTCACCATCAGTTCCAAAAAAATCGGCCCCATGCAAATAGTTTTGCAGACCTAGCTTGGGTAGCAGACTGTGTTCAGAGCTCTGGATGCTTCAGCGGAACGCCTCTGATGATTATGGATCAGTTTCCGTGCGTACCAGCTCTGCAATTCAAGATCAGTTGAGAACGGAAGACCAGCAGCCTGCAAAGAGAACTTCAAGAATACCAATAGATTTGCGGACCTAGCTCAGGCAGCAGAGTGAGTTCAGACCTCTCGATGCAACAAACGCACGCGCCAAATGATACAATCGTTTCATGTGCGTACCAGTTCTGTGGCAAGTTTCAATCGTGTGTTTAGTAAAGTAAACCGGCAACACTCGTCAAAATCACTCGGAGAGTACGAATAGGTTTGCGAACCTAGCTCGAGCACCAGATCGAGTTCAGAGCTCTAGATGGACAGACAAACGCGCCTCATGATGTTTAATCGGTTTCTGTAAGTGTTAGCTCTGTAGCTGTCCTAAATCTCGAGATAAGTATAGAAAATCGTTGATCCGTGTCAAGATGACTCGAAACGGCCGTCGGTTCCAGCAAGTGTTTTGATAATAATATTGCAGCTACGGACCTCAGAATTTAACTGGCATCCGCGGCATAACCCACTATACGTGAGAAAAATACCAGCTCTCAAAACGAATCTTCAAATTTTGCGCAAAGATTGAAAATTTACGAAAGTTCACACATTGTCTCTTAATGCTGGGTCGGCCAACTAGCTCCACCCTGCGCCCGAATTCCTCTTAGCTCATCTTGCAAAGAGCTCTAGGAGGTACTAGCTCTCCAGCGCGCCGAAATTACTCTTAAGCTTCCAGCCACTAGCTAAGGGAAGCTCTACGAGTTATGTGCCACATTGTCTCTTCTAGTCGGGTCGGCCAACTAGCTCCACCCCGCGCCGGAATTCCTCTAGCTTCATCGATACCGAAGAGCTCTACGAGGTATATCTTTCAAATATGAGCAAAACCGACCCAAAGTGCCCACTTCGTTCTTTCTTGCTGGGTCGACCAACTAGCTCCACCCCACGCCGAAATTCCTCTAGCTCATGGATGCCGAAGAGCTGAGCTCTACGAGGTAATGCGTCTGCATGAGAAGATAAAAAGGAAAGAAGGCGTCAGAGTTGAAGAGAAGGTGCCGACCATAACCTTGCGGGCGACTTGGTAGCGTCCAAAACCCGGAGAGCAAAGGGCACACACACACCAGAAAGCTTCCCTGGCGACCCCTCATACGCTTGCGTAAAGCCTTTCTTGCGCTCTGGGGGGCTCCCCTACACCGCTGCTGAAGCGCTGCCAGAATCGCTTCCACGCGTGTCTGCACGCGTGGAAGCTTGCCGGAAGCTCTCCCGGACACGTTGCCGGGCCGGGCGAGGCGCCGCGGGGAACGTGGACCGCCGTGGAGGAGCTCCTGGCGGGCACAACCACCGTCCGGCTTCTAATTTTAAACCCTCTAGCTCTCAGCGAGCTCTCCGGGATTTTACACAATGACGTCGCCAGTGGTATGCTTCAAAATTCATGCGTGCTACCAATCAAATTCCTCGTAGGGCTCTTCGGCAACGATGAGCTAGAGGAATTCGGGCGCGGGGTGGAGCTAGTTGGTCGACCCGGCCCGGGCGGACGAAGTGACTTGTAAAGCTTCCTCTAGCAAGTTGTTGCTGGAAGCTTAAGAGTACCTCGTAGAGCTCTTCGGCATTGATGAGCTAGAGGAATTCCGGCGCAGGCTGCCGCTAGTACCTCGTCGAGCTTTTCGGCATTGATGAGCTCGAGAAATTCCGGCGCGGGGTGAAGCTCGCACCTCGTAGAGCTCTTCGTCATCGATGAGCTAGAGAAAGTCCGGCGCAGCTAGTTGCTCCACCCGACCAGGAAAGAAGATTCCCGGAGAGCTCGCTCAGAGCTAGAGGGCTTAAGATTAGAAGCCGGACGGTGGTTGTGCCCGCTAGAAGCTTCTCCGCGGCGGTCCACGTTCCCTGCAGCGAACCGCCTGAGCCGGCAACGGGTCCGAGAGAGCTTCCGGCAAGCTTCCACGCGTGCCTGCACGCGTGCAGGCACGCATGGAAGCGTTTCTGCCAGCGCTTCAGCAGCGCTGCGGGGGAGCGCCCCAGAGCGCCAGAAGAGCTTTACGAGAGCGTTGGAGGGCTCGCCAGGAGAGCTTTCTGGCGTGTACCTCGTAGAGCTCTTCGGCATCGATGAGCTAGAGGAATTCCGGCGCGGGGTGGAGCTAGTTGGCCGACCCGGCCAGAAAGGACAAAGTGGTAACTTTTGGGTGGTTTTGCGAATATTTGAAAGATATGTGACAATTCATTTTGAGAAAGCATATTTTTCGCACCTGTAGTGAATTATGGCGCGTCCGTCGGTAAATTTTCAGGTATGTAGGTGCAGAATTACTATCAAAACACGTGGAGGAACCGACGTTCCATAAAAACATAAAAACGTGATTTTTCGAGTTTTTTGTTTCTCGATCCAGAAGCTTTCTCCATGTCTTCCGACGATCGCCGTGCGAGAAGAGAGCTCTACGAGGTTCCCGGCGGTAATCAGGTTGACGGTTTACCGCCGGTTCCAGTTTGCCCTTCGCTCTCCGGGTTTTGGACGCTACCAAGTGTGATAACTTACCTCGTAGAGCTCTTCGGCATCGTTGAGCTAGAGGAATTCCGGCGCGGGGTGAAGCTAGTTGGTCGACCCGACCAGAAAGGACAATGTGGCAACGTAACTCGTAGAGCTTCCCTGAGCAAGACTTGGTAGCGTCCAAAACCCGAGCGAAGAGACCCCTGGGAACGAGAAATCTTCTCCGGAGAGGGCTGGGGGCCCCCCTGAAGCGCTTCGGAAGCGCTGCCAGGAACGCTTCCACGCGTGCCTGCACGAGTGCAGGCACGCGTGGACGCGTGCCGGAAGCGCTCCCGGACCCGCTGCGACCTCAAACGAACTGCTGCGAGGATTCTGGAGCGGCGGAGATGTGCTGCTGGCGGGCACCACCACCGTCCAGCTTCTAATCTAAAACCCTGTAGCTCTCAGAGAGCTCTCCGGGAATGTTGCTGGAAGCTTAAGAGTAATACGATGTTGCTGGAAGCTTAAGAGTAATACTTCGTAGAGCTCTTCGGCATCGATGAGCTACAGGAACTGGGCGCCGGCGGTAAACCGTCAACCTTTCTTACCGCCGGGGGACTCGTAGAGCTTCCTGACAATATATAATGTCGAAAAAAAGGCAGAGAACGAATAGGTTTTCAGCCCAAGCGATTCAGACCTCTCGATGCAAAAGCCGAACGCCCCCGATGCTTCTGGATTGTCTCTGCACGCGCTCTGTAGCTCTGTAACTCTGTCGAGTTACGTGCGTAAATCGAAAGCAACCCTGAAGATGACTCGAACAATACGAACAGTTTGGCAAACCTAGCTCGAGTATCAGACCAAGTTCAGGCCTCTGAATGCGACAGGCGGACGCGTCTGATGTCTCCGAATCGATTCCTGTGATTACCAGCCCTGCAGCCCCCCTACAGCCCGAGTTGAGTGCAGAAAACCGACAACATCATGACTCGAACAATACGAATAGTTTTGCGGACCTAGTTCGGGCAGCAGACCGAGTTCCAGGTTCTGGATTCGAAAGGTGGACGCGCCTAATGTCTCCGAATCGATTCCTAACTACCAGCACTGTAGCCCCCCACAACCCGAGTTAAGTACAGAGAACCGACAGCACCTCTCAAGATGACTCGAACAATATAAATAGTTTCGCGATTCTAGAGCGGGCAGCAGACCGAGTTCAGAGCTACGGATGCAACAGACAAACGCGACTGGTGACTCTGAATCGGTTTCTATAAGTATCAGCTCTGTAGCTGTCATATAGCTCGAGTAAAGTACAGAAAACCGAGAGCGCCTGTCAAGATGACTCGAATAGTACGAATAGGTTTGCGAACCTAGCTCGGCTAGCAGACAGAGTTCAGACCTCTGGATGCAACAGACAAACGCGCCTCATCATTCTGAAACGATAAGGTGTGCTTACGAGCTCTGTAGCTGTCCTGTGTCTCGAGTTAAGTCCAATCTCGAAACGGCCGATCCCGCCTGGACGCTTTTTGACAGTAAAAAGTACCCGATCGAGCTGAGATCAAGATGGCGAGCGGGAATAAGATCGAATATCACGGGAAAAAATACTAGAGCTCTAACGAATGGTTGAATTCCGAGAACAAAATTTTCAACCGACCAGAAGTCATCAAAATCTCCGTCGAGACTTTTCTTGCCAACTAGCTCTCCAGCGCCCCGGAACTGGCGCCGGCGGTGAACCGTCAACGTAGTCACCGCCGGGAACCTCGTAGAGCTCCGTGCACTGATAAGAGTGCTCGGAATCGAAGTATAGACATGAAATAGAGATTTTTCGAAAATATTGATTCTCGATTTTTTCGATGTTCATATTCGCTCAGTTCCGGGAAGTCAACTCTCAAGAAAATACATCGGGAGAGCTGAGCTGCTGTCAGAGAGGAGTTTATATGCCAATGCGACGCGCAAAAATCTGCTTTCTCAAAATAAATGGTTAAATATCTTTCAAACTGGGCGCCGGCGGTAAACCGTCAACCTTTGTTACCGCCGGGGGACTCGTAGAGCTCCCTGACAACATGTACTGTCGAAAAAAAATACACATAAAAAAAAGTTGTTCAGCCCCAGCAATTTCAGACCTCTCGGATGCAACAGCCGAACGCCCCCGATGCTTCTGGATTGTCTTCTGTACGAGCTCTGTAGCTCTCCTACAGCCCGAGTTACGTGCGTAAATCGACAGCACCTCTCAAGATGACTCGAACAATACGAATAGTTTGGCAAACCTAGCTCGAGTATCAGACCGAGTTCAGACCTCTGCATACGCGTCTGATGTCTCTGAATCGATTTCTGTGATTACCAGCCCTGCAGCCCCCCTACAGCCCGAGCTAAGTGCAGGAAACCCACAGCACCTCTCAGGATGACTCGAAAAATACGAATAGTTTCGCGGACCTAGTTCGGGCAGCAGACAGAGTTCGGAGCTCTGGATTCGACAGGCAGATGCGCCTGATGTCTCCGAATCGATTCCAGTGATAACCAGCCATGCAGCCCCCCTACAGCCCGAGTTAAGTGCACAGAACCGACAGCATCTCTCAAGATGACTCGAACAATACGAATAGGTTCGCGATTCTAGATCGGGCAGCAGACCGAGTTCAGAGCTTTGGATTCAACAGACAACGGCCACTGATGATTCTGAATCAGATTCTGTACGTATCAGCTCTGTAGCTGTCCTGTAGCTCGAGTTAAGTACAGAAAACCGAGAGCGTCTGTGAAGATGACTCGAATAATACGAATAGGTTTGCGGACCTAGCTCAGCTAGCAGACCGAGTTCAGACCTCTGGGTTCAACAGGCAAACGCGCCTGATCATCCTGGATCGATTAGCTGTGCTTACCAGCTCTGTAGCTGTCCTGAAGCTCGAGTTATCTTGAGAAAACCGACAGCGCGTGACAAGATGACTCGAAACGGCCGATCCCGCCAGTGTGCTTTTTGGCAGTAAAAGGTACCCGATCGAGCTGAGATCAACATGGCGAGCGGGAATGAGATCAAATATCACGGGAAAAATACTAGAGCTCAAACGAATTGAGGAATTTTGAAAGAAAAATTTTCAACCGACCAAAAGTCACCAAAAGGTCCGTCGAGATTTTTCTTGCCAACTAGCTCTCCAGCGCCCCGGAATACCTCGTAGAGCTCTTCGGCATCGATGAGCTAGAGGAATTCCGGCGCGGGGTGGAGCTAGTTGGCCGACCCGACCAGAAGGGACAATGTGACAACTTTCGGTCGGTTTTGCTAAGATTTGAAAGATATTTGACAATTCATTCTGAGAAAGCAGATTTTTCGCACCTGTGAACGATTATGAGGGCCTCTGCGTCTTAATATGAGCTCTGTAGGCGCACATTTACTATCCAAACACTTGGCGGAACCAATATCATATCGACATGAAAAAAATCAATGTTGCCTTTTTCGCGAAATGCTTCCAGAAACTCTCTCTGTCGATTCTAAGCACTCTTACCCGTGGAAGGAGCTCTACGAGGTTCCCGGCGGTGACCAGGTTGACGGTTCACCGCCGGCGCCAGTTACTCTTAAGCTTCCAGCAATAGCTTGCTAAGGGAAGCTCTACGAGTTATTTTCGCAAAACCGACCCAAAGTCATAAACTGGCGCCGGCGGTGAACCGTCAACCTGGTCACCGCCGGGAACCTCGTAGAGCTCCTTCCACGCGTAAGAGTGCTGAGAATCGACAGAGAGAGCTTCTGGAAGCATTTCGCGAAAAAGGCAAAATTCATGTTTTTCATGTCGATATGAAGTTGGTTCCGCCAAGTGTTTTGATAGTAAATGTGCGCCTACAGAGCTCATATTAAGATGCAGAGGCCCTCATAATCGTTTTCAAATCTTAGCAAAATCGACCCAAAGTTGTCACATTGTCTCTTCTGGTCGGGTCGGCCAACTGGGCGCTGGCGGTGAACTGTCAACCTTTGTTACCGCCGGGGGACTCGTAGAGCTTCCTGACAATATATAATCCCGAAAAGAATTACAGAAACAAAAAAAAGTTTTTCAGCTCAATTAATTTCAGACCTCTCGGATGCAACAGCCGAACGCCCCCGATGCTTCTGGATTGTCTTCTGTACGAGCTCTGTAGCTCTCCTACAGCCCGAGTTACGTGCGTAAATCGACAGCACCTCTCAAGATGACTCGAACAATACGAATAGTTTGGCAAACCTAGCTCGAGTATCAGACCGAGTTCAGACCTCTGCATGCGACAGGCGTCCGCGTCTGATGTCTCTCAATCGATTGCTGTGATTACCAGCCCTGCAGCCCCCCCTACAGCCCAAGTGCAGGAAACCGATCTCAGGATAACTCGAACAATACGAATAGTTCCGCGGACCTAGTTCGGGCAGCAGACAGAGTTCGAAGCTCTGGAATCGATTCCAGTGATAACCAGCCATGCAGCCCCCCCACAGCCAGAGTTAAGTGCAGAGAACCGACAGCATCTCTCAAGATGAATCGAACAATACAAATAGTTTCGCGATTCTAGATCAGGCAGCAGACCGAGTTCAGAGCTCTGGATTCAACAGACACCGCCACTGATGATCCTGAATCAGATTCTGTACGCATCAGCTCTGTAGTTGTCCTCTAGCTCGAGTTAAGTACAGAAAACCGAGAGCGTCTGTCAAGATGACTCGAATAATACCAATAGGTTTGCGGACCTAGCTCGGCTAGCAGATCGAGTTCAGACCTCTGGGTTCAACAGGCGAACGCGCCTGATCATTCAGAATCGATTAGCTGTGCTTACCAGCTCTATAGCTGTCCTGAAGCTCGAGTTATCTTAAGAAAACCAACATCGCGCATTAAGATCACTCGAGACGGCCGATCCCGCCTGGACGCTTTTTGGCAGTGAAAGCTACCCGATCGAGCTGAGATCAAGATGGCGAGCGGGAATAAGATCGAATATCACGGGAAAAAATACTAGAGCTCTAACGAATTATTGAATTTCGAGAACAAAATTTTCAACCGACCAAAAGTCATCAAAAGGTCAGTCGAGATTTTTCTTGCCAACTAGCTCTCCAGCGCCCCGGAATTACTGGCGCCGGCGGTGAACCGTCAACCTAATCACCGCCAGGAACCTCGTAGAGCTCCTTACGCTGAGAATCGAAGTAGAGTCAAAAAATATAGATTTTTAGAAAATCTTCATTTTCGATTTTTTCGATGTCATATTCGCTCAGTCCCGGGAGTCAACTCTCAAGAAAATGCATCGGCAGAGCTGAGATGCTCTCAGAGAGGAGTTCATATGCCAATGCTCGGCTTAAGAATCTGCAAATATCTTTCAAATCTGCGCAAATCCGACCCAAAGTCACCACTTTGTCCTTTCTGGTCGGTTCGACCAACTAACTCCACCCCGCGCCGGAATTGGGCGCCGGCGGTAAACCGTCAACCTTGGTTACCGCCAGGAGACTCGTAGAGCTTCCTAGCTCGACTTATGTTGAGAAAACCGACAGCACCTACCAACATTCCGACTCATAGTGAATATTTCTTGACCTCTGAATGCGACAGGCGGACGCGTCTGATGTCTGCGAATCGACTCCTGTCATTACCAGCCCTGCAGCCCCCCTACAGCCCGAGTTAAGTGCAGAAAACCGACAGCACCTCTCAGGATGACTCGAACAATACAGTAGTTTCGCAGACCTAATTCGGGCAGCAGACCGAGTTCCGAGCTCTGGATTCGACAGGCGGAGGCGCCTGATGTCTTAAATCGATTCCTGTGACCACCAGCACTGTAGCCCCTCTCAGCTCGAGTTGAGTGAAGAAAACCGAGAGCACTTCTCAAGATGACTCGACAAAGATCGGGCAGCAGACCGAGTTCAGAGCTCTGGATTCGACAGACAAACACAACTAATGATTCTGAATCGGTTTCTGTAAATATCAGCTCTGTAGCTGTCCTACAGCTCGTGTTAAGTACAGAAAACGGAGAGTTTCTGTCAAGATGACTCGAATAATTCGAATAGGTTTGCGGACCTAGCTCGGCTAACAGACCGAGTTCAGACCTCTGGATTCAACAGGCGAACGCGCCTAATCATTCTACATCGATTAGCTGTGCTTACCAGCTCTGTAGCTGTCCTAAAGCTCGAGTTATGTTCAGAAAACCGTCAGCGCGTATCAAGATGACTCGAAACGGCCGATCCCGCCACAGTGCTTTTCGATAGTAATATTCACCTGATCTAGCTGAGATCAAGATGGCGAGCGGGAATGTGATCGAATATCACGGGAAAAAATACTAGAGCTCTAACGAATGGTCAAATTTTGAGAACGAAATTCTCAACCGACCAGAAGTCACCAAAAGTTCCGTCGAGATTTTTCGAGCCAACTAGCCAGCCAGCGCGTCCGAATTACTCTTAAGCTTCCAGCTGCTAGCTTAGGGAAGCTCTACGAGTCATTCCTCTAGCTCATCGATAACTGGAACCGGCGGTAAACCGTCAACCTGGTTACTGCCGGAAACCTCGTAGAGCTCTTTTCTTGCACGGCGATCGTCGGAACACGGGGAGAAAGCTTCTGGAGCGAGAAAGAAAAAACTCAAAAATCACGTTTTCCTGCTTTTACTTAACGTTGGTTCCCCGAAGTCTTTCGATAGTAAAACTGCACCTACAGACCTGAAAATTTTACTGGCAGACGCGGCAAAACCCACTACAGGTGCGAAAAATCTGGTTTCTCCGAATAAATGGTCAAATATCTTTCAAATATTCGCAAAACCACCCAAAAGTTGCCACTGGGCGCCGGCGGTAAACCGTCAACCTTGGTTACCGCCAGGAGACTCGTAGAGCTTCCTAGCTCGACTTATGTTGAGAAAACCGACATCACCTACCAACATTCCGACTCATAGTGAATATTTTTTGACCTCTGAATGCGACAGGCGGACGCGTCTGATGTCTGCGAACCGACTCCTGTCATTACCAGCCCTGCAGCCCCCCCTACAGCCCGAGTAAAGTGCAGAAAACCGACAGCACCTCTCAGGATGAATCAAACAATACGAATAGTTTTGCGGACCTAGCTCGGGCAGCAGACCGAGTTCCGAGCTCTGGATTCGACAGGCGGACGCGCCTGATGTCTTCAAATCGATTCCTGTGACCACCAGCACTGTAGCCCCCCTCAGCGCGAGTTGAGTGAAGAAAACCGAGAGCACTTCTCAAGAAGACTCGACCAATACGAATAGTTTCGCGATTCTAGATCGGGCAGCAGACCGAGTTCAGAGCTCTGGATTCGACAGACAAACGCAACTGATGATTCTGAATCGGTTTCTGTAATATATCAGCTGTCCTACAGCTCGAGTTAAGTACAGAAAACCGAGAGAGTTCTGTCAAGATAACTCGAATAATACGAATAGGTTTGCGGACCTAGCTCGGCTAACAGACCGAGTTCAGACCTCTGGATTCAACAGGCGAACGTGCCTAATCATTCTACATCGATTAGCTGTGCTTACCAGCTCTGTAGCTGTCCTAAAGCTCGAGTTATGTTCAGAAAGCCGTCAGCGCGTATCAAGATCACTCAAAACGGCCGATCCCGCCACATAGCTTTTCGATAGTAATATTCACCCGATCGAGCTGAGATCAAGATGGCGAGCGGGAACAAGATCGAAAATCACGGGAAAAAAAAACCAAAAGTCTAACGAATGGTCAAATTTTGAGAACAAAATTTTCAACTGACCAAAACTCACCAAAAGTTCCGTCGAGATTTTTCGAGCCAACTAGCTCGCCAGTCCGTCCGAATGGAAACCGGCGGTAAACCGTCAACCAGGTTACCGCCGGCGCCCTCGTAGAGCTCTTCTTGCACACGGCGCTTCTCAGTAAGCATCAAGGAAGCGTCCAGGGCAAGACCTGAGAAACTCGAAAAATCACATTTTTCTGTTTCTGTCCAACGTCGGTTCCTCCAAGTCAACTAGTACTAAATCTGGCTCCAGAGAGCTGAGAAGCTCAGGAAATAAAGTTCATATGCCAATGCTCGGAGTAAAAATCTGCTCTCAAAATGAATTGTCAAATATCTTTCAAATCTTAGCTAAACCGGCCAAAAGTTATCACATCTTCTTTTCTGGTCGGGTCGACCAACTAGCTCCACCCCGCGCCGGAATTCCTCTAGCTCATCGATGCCGAAGAGCTCTACGAGGTATTACTCTTAAGCTTCCAGCTGCTAGCTTACTGGCGCCGGCGGTGAACCGTCAACCTGGTCACCGCCGGAAACCTCGTAGAGCTCCTTGCATCCGTAAGAGAGCTCAGGATCAAAGCGAGAGCTTCTCGGAGCTTTTCTACAAAAACTTGAAGTTAAGATTTTTCGGAGTTGACATGAAGTCGGTTCCTCCAAGTGAACTGTACTAAAAATGGTTCTAGAAGGCTGAGCTGCTCAGGGAACAAAGTTAATATGTCAATGCTCGGAGTAAAAATCTGCTTTCTCAAAATGAATTGTCCAATATCTTTCAAAAAATCGCAAAACCACCCAAAAGTTGTCACATTGTCCGCCTCAGCCGGGTGGGCCAACTAGCTCCACCCCGCGCCGGAATTCCTCTAGCTCATCGATGACGAAGAGCTCTACGAGGTAAGAAAACTCTACGAGTCATTTCAGACCTCTCGGATGCAACAGCCGAACACCCCCGATGCTTCTGGATTGTCTTCTGCACGAACTCTGTAGCTCTCCTACAGCCCGAGTTACGCGCGTGAATCGACAGCACCTCTCAGGATGACTCGAAGAATACGAATGGTGGCAAACCTAGCTCGAGTATCAGACCGAGTTCAGACCTCTGTATGCGACAGGCGGATGCGGCTGATGTCTATGAATCGATTCCTGTGATTAACAGCCCTGCGCCCACCCCCCTTATAGCGCGAGTTAAGTGCAGAAAACCGACAGCACCTCTCAGGATGACTCGAACAATACGAACAGCTTCGCGGACCTAGTTCAAGAAGGAGACAGAGTTTAGAGTTGAAAGGCGGGCGCCTGATGTCGTCGAATCGATTCCAGTGATTACCAGCCATGCAGCCACCCTACAGCCCGAGTTAAGTGGAGAGAACCGACAGCATCTCTCAAGATGACTCGAACAATACGAATAGTTTCGCGATTCTAGATCGGGCAGCAGACCGAGTTGAGAGCTCTCGTTTCGAGAGAGAACGGCCACTAATGATTCTGGATCAGATTCTGTGCGTAGCAGCTCTGCAGTTGTCGTGTAGCTCGAGTTAAGTACAGAAAACCGAGAGTGTCTGTCAAGATGACTCGAATAATAGAAATAAGTTTGCGGACCTAGCTCGGCTCTGGATTCAACAGGCGAACGTGCCTATCATTCTACATCGATTAGCTGTGTCTACCAGCTCTGTAGCTGTCCTAAAGCTCGAGTTGTCTTTAGAAAACCGTCATTGCGTGTCGAGATGACTGGCGCCGGCAGTAAACCGTCAACCTGGTCACCGCTGGGAACCTCGTGGAGCTCCTGACACGCGTAAGAGTGCTCAGCATCAAAAGAGAGGGCTTCTCGAAGCATTTCTCGAAAAAGAGAAAACATGATTTTTTGATGTCGACATAACGTTGGTTTCGCCAAGTGTTTTGATCGTGAAAGTGCATATAGAGAGCTCGTATTAGACGCAGGGGCCCTCATAGTCGTCTACCGGTGCGAAAAATCTGCTTTCTCAAAATAAATAATCGAATATCTTTGAAAAAATCGCAAAGCCACCCAAAAGTTGTCACTTTGTCCTTTCTGGCCGGGTGGTCCAACTAGCTCCACCCCGCACCGGAATTCCTCTAGCTTATCGATGACGAGGAGCTCTACGAGGTACTCGAAACGGCCGATCGCGCCTGGACGCTTTTTGGCAGTAAAAGGTACCCGATCGAGCTGAGATCAAGATGGCGAGCGAGAATAAGATGGAATAACATGGGAAAAAATACTAGAGCTCTAACAAATGGTTGGATTTCGAGAACAAAATTAACTGGGCGCCAGTGGTAAACCGTCAACCTTTGTTACCGCCCGGAAACTCGTAGAGCTTCCTGACAAGATATAATGTCAAAAGAAATTGCACAGAAAAAATAGTTGTCCAGCCCAGGCAATTCGAGACCTCTCGGATGCAACAGCCCAACGCCCCCGATGCTTCTGGATTGTCTTCTGCACGAGCTCTGTAGCGTTCCTACGGCCGGAGTTACGTGCGTAGATCGACAGCACTTCTCAAGATACCAACAGGTAAGCAAACCTAGTTCGAGTAAGTTCAGACCTCTGCATGCGACAGGCGGACGCGTCTGATGTCTCTGACTCGATCCTGCCCTGGAGACCTCCCTGCAGCCCGAGCTAAGTGCAGGAAACCCACAGCACCTCTCAGGATGACTCGAAAAATACGAATAGTTTCGCGGAACTAGTTCGGGCAGCAGACAGAGTTCGAGCTCTGGATTCGACAGGCAGATGCGCGCTCGAAAAAAAAGAACTGAACTTTTCACAACTTTTGGTCGGTTGAAAAATTTGTTCTCGGAATTCAACCATTCGTTTGAGCTCTAATATTTTTTCCCGTGATATTCGATCTTATTCCCGCTCGCCATCTTGATCTCAGCTCGATCGGGTACCTTTTACTGCCAAAAAGCACACTGGCGGGATCGGCCGTTTCGAGTCATCTTGATACGCGTTGTCGGTATTTTCTATTTAACTCGAGCTGTAGGGCAGCTACAGTGCTGGTAAGCACACCTATCGCACTCAGAATCATCAGGCGCGTTCGCCTGTTGAATCCATAGGTCTGAACTCGGTCTGCTAGCCGAGCTAGGCCCGCAAACCTATTCGTATTATTCGAGTCAACTTGATACGCGTTGTCGGTATGTTCTACTTAACTCGAGCTGTAGGGCAGCTACAGTGCTGGTAAGCACACCTATCGCACTCAGAATCATCAGGCGCGCTCGCCTGTTGAATCCATAGGTCTGAACTCGGTCTGCTAGCCGAGCTAGATCCGGAAACCTATTCGTATTATTCGAGTCAACTTGATACGCGTGGTGGGTATTTTGTACTTAATTCGAGCTGCAGGGCAGCTACAGAGCTGGTAAGCACATTTATCGCATTCAGAATCATTAGCCGCGTTCGCCTCTTGATTCCAGAGGTCTGAACTCGGTCTGCTAGCCGAGCTAGGTCCGCAAATCTATTCGTATTATTCGAGTCATCTTGACAAACGCTCTCGGTTTTCTTTACTTAACTAGAGCTGTAGGGCAGCTACAGAGCGTATAGTCACAGAAATCGATTGGGAATTATCGGGCACGCTTGTCTGTTGTATCGAGAGCTCTGAACTCGCCCTGCTGCCCGAGCTAGGTTCGCGAAACTATTCGTATTGTCCGAATCATCGTGAAAAGTGCTCTCAATTTTCTGCACTCAACTCGTGCTGGGGGGGGGCTACAGTCCTGCGGGTCATAGAAATCGATTTTCACACATCAGGCGCGTTCGTTGGTCGATTCGAGAGCTCAGAACTTGGTCTGCTGCTCGAAACAGGTCCGCGAAACTATTGTATTATTCGAGTCATCCTGAGAGATGCTTTCGGTTTTCTGCACTTAACTCGGGCTGTAGCGGGGCTGCAGGGCTGGTAATCACATGAGTCGATTGGCAGACATCAGACGCGCACGCCTGTCGCATTGAGAGGTCTGAACTCGGTCTGATACTCGAACTGGGTTGCGAAACTGTTTGTTTTTTTGTTAGAGTCATCTTGAGAGGTCTGAAATCGCTTGGGCTGAAAACTAGTCGTTCTCTGGATTTTTTCCAACACTATATACTGTCAGGAAGCTCTACGAGTCCCCCGGCGGTAAGAAAGGTTGACGGTTTACCGCCGGCGCCCAGTGCTCTCCGGGTTTTGGACGCTACCAAATAACTCGTAGAGCTTCTCCTAGCAAGTTATTGCTGGAAGATAAGAGTAATTCCGGCGCGCTGGAGGGCTAGTTGGCAAGAAAAATCTCGACGGAACTTTTGGTGACTTTTGGTCGGTTGAAAATTTTGTTCTCGAAATTCAACAATTCGTTAGAGCTCTAGTATTTTTCCCGTGATATTCGATCTTATTCCCGCTCGCCATCTTGATCTCAGCTCGATCAGGTGAATATTACTATCGAAAAGCACTGTGGCGGGATCGGCCGTTTCGAGTCATCTTGATACGGGCTGACGGTTTTCTGAACATAACTCGAGCTTTAGGACAGCTACAGAGCTGGTAAGTACAGCTAATCGATGTAGAATGATTAGGCGCGTTCGCCTGTTGAATCCAGATGTCTGAACTCGGTCTGTTAGCCAAGCTAGGCCCGCAAACCTATTCGTATTATTCGAGTCATCTTGACAGAGACTCTCGGTTTTCTGTACTGAACTCGATGCAGTGCTGGTGGTCACAGGGATCGATTCGAAGACATCAGGCGCGTCCGCCTGTCGAATTCAGAGCTCGGAACTCGGTCTGCTGCCTGAATTAGGTCTGCGAAACTACTGTAGTGTTCGAGTCATCCTGAGAGGTGCTGTCGGTTTTCTGCACTGAACTCGGGCTGTGGAAGGCTGCAGGGCTGGTAATGACAGGAGTCGACTCGCAGACATCAGACGCGTCCGCCTGTCGCATTCAGAGATGAAAAAATATTCACTATCAGTCGGAATGTTGGTAGGTGCTGTCGGTTTTCTCAACTGGGCGCCGGCGGTAAACCGTCAACCTTTCTTACCGCCGGGGGACTCGTAGAGCTTCCTGACAATATATAATGTGGAAAAGAATTTCAGAGAACGACTAGTTTTTCAGCCCAAGCGATTATAGACCTCTCAAGATGACTCTAACAAAACAAACGAACAGTTTTCCAATCGAGCTCGAGTATGAAACCGAGTTCAGACCTCTGAATGCGACAGGCGGACGCGTCTGATGTCTGCGGATCGATTCCTGTGATTACCAGCTCTGCAGCCCCCCATACAGCCTGAGTTAAGTGCAGAAAACCGAGAGTACCTCTCAGGATGACTCGAATAATACAACAGTTTTGCGGATCTCGTTCGAGCAGCAGACCGAGTTCCGAGCTCTCGGTTCGACGAACGGACGCGCCTGATGTCTCGGAATCGATTCCTGTGACCAGCAGCACTGTAGCCCTCCCCCAGCACGATTTAAGTACAAAAAACCGAGAGCACTTCTCAAGATGACTCGAACAATACCAATAGCTAGCTCGGGGAGCAGGCCCAGTTCAGAGCTCTTGATTCAACAGACGAACGCGCCTGATAATTCTCAATCGATTTCTGTGATTATCAGCTCTGTGGCTGCCCTACAGATCGAGTTAAGTACGAAAAACCGAGAGCGTCTGCTACAATGACTCGAATAATACGAATAGGTTTGCGACCCTAGCTCGGCTAGCAGACCGAGTTCAGACCTCTGGATTCAACAGGCGAACGCGCCTGATCATTCTGAATGCATTAGCTGTGCTGACCAGCTCTGTAGTTGTCCTGAAGCTCGAGTTATCTTGAGAAAACCGACAGCGCGTATCAAGATGACTCGAAACGGCCGTTCCCGCCTGCCTGCTTTTTGGCCTTCAAAGTTACCCGATCGAGCTGAGATCAAGATGGCGAGCGGGAATGAGATCGAATATCATGGGAAAAAATACTAGAGCTCTAACGAATTGTCAAATTTTAAGAACAAAATTTTCAACCGACCAAAAGTCACCAAAAGGTCCGTCGAGATTTTTCTTGCCAACTGGGGCCGGCGGTAAACCGTCAACCTGGTCACCGCCGGGAACCTCGTAGAGCTCCTAGCACGCCTAGGAGTGCTGAGCATCGAAATAGAAGGCTTCTCGAAGCATTTATCGAAAAAAAAGAAAACATGTTTTCTTCATGTCGACATGAAGTTGGTTCCTCCAAGTGTTTTGACAGTAAAAGTGCATCTAGAGAGCTCATATTAAGACAGAGAGGCCCTCATATTCGTTTACAGGTGCGCAAAATCTGCTTTCTCGAAATAAATGGTCAAATATCTTCCAAAAAATCGCAAGACCACCCAAAAGTTAACACATTGTCCGTTCTGGTCGGGTCGACCAACTAGCTCCACCCCGCGCCGGAACTAGGCGCCGGCGGTAAACCGTCAACCTTGGTTACCGCCGGGGGACTCGTAGAGCTTCCTAACTCGACTTCAGTTGAGAAAACAGACAGAACTTACCCACAATCTGATGTATAGAGAATAGTTTTTTACCTCTGAATGCGACAGACGGACGCGTCTGATGTCTGCGAATCGAATCCTGTCATTACCAGCCCTGCAGCCCCCCTACAGCCCGAGTTAAGTGCAGAAAACCGACAGCACCTCTCAGCATGACTCGAACAATAGGAATAGCTTCGCGGACCTAGTTCGGGCAGCAGACAGAGTTCAGAGCTCTGTATTCGACAGGCGGACGCGCCTGCTGTCTTCGAATCGATTCCAGTGATGACCAGCCATGCAGCCCCCCCTACAGCCCGAGTTAAGTCCAGATAACCGACAGCATCTCGCAAGCGACTCGAACGATACGAATAGTTTCGCGATTCTAGATCGGGCAGCAGACCGAGTTCAGAGCTCTGGATTCGACAGAGAAACGCAACTGATGATTCTGAATTGGTGCTTGTAAATATCAGCTCTGTAGCTGTCCTACAGCTCGAGTTAAGTGCAGAAAACCGAGAGTTTCTGTCAAGATGACTCGAATAATACGAACAGGTTTGCGGACCTAGCTCGGCTAGCAGACCGAGTTCAGACCTCTGGGTTCAACAGCCGAACGCGCCTGATCATTCTGCATGCATTAGCTGTGCTTACCAGCTCTGTAGCTGCCCTAGAGCTCGAGTTATGTTCAGAAAACCGTCAGCGCATATCAAGATAACTCAAAACGGCCGATCCCGCCAGAGTGCTTTTCGATAATTATATTCACCCGATCGAGCTGAAATCAAGATGGCGAGCGGGAATAAGATCGAATATCACGGGAAAAAACACTAGAGCTCTAACGAATTGTCAAATTTTGAGAACAAAAGCAAAAGTCATGAAAAATTCCGTCGAGATTTTTCTTGCCAACTGGGCGCCGGCGGTAAACCGTCAACCTTTCTTACCGCCGGGGGACTCGTAGAGCTGACTGACAATATATACTGTGGGGAAAAACTCCAAAGAACGACTATTTTAAGCCCAAGCGATTTCAGACCTCTCAAGATAACGCTAACAAAAAAACAAACAGTTTTGCAACCCAGTTCGAGTATCAAACCGAGTTCAGACTTCCGAGCTCTGGAATCGACCGAAAGACGCGCCTGATGTGTGCAAATCGATATATGTGACCCGCAGCACTGTAGCCCTCCCCCAGCACGAGTTGAGTGCAGAAAACTGAAAGCACTTCTCAAGATCATTCGGACAATACGAATAGTTTCGCGAACCTAGCTCGGGCAGCAGGCCGAGTTCAGAGCTCTCGGTTCAATAGACGAACGCGACTGATGATTCCCCATCGATGTCTGTCACAATGAGCCCTGTAGCTGCCCTACAGCTCGAGTTAAGTACAAAAAACCGAGAGCGTCTGTCAAGATGACTCGAATAATACGAATAGGTTTGCAGACCTAGCTCGCAGACCGAGTTCAGACCTCTGGATTCAACAGGCGAACGCGCGTGATAATTCTGAATGCGATAGGTGTGCTTACCAGCTCTGTAGCTGCCCTACAGCTCGAGTTAAGTACAGAAAACCGAGAGCGTCTATCAAGATAACTCGAATGATACAAATAGGTTTGCGGACCTAGCTCGGCTAGCAGACCGAGTTCAGACCTCTGGATTCAACAGGCGAACGCGCGTGATAATTCTGAGAGCGATAGGCTGCTTACCAGCTCTGTAGCTGCCCTACAGCTCGAGTTAAGTACAAAATACCGACAGCGCGTATCAAGATGACTCGAAACGGCCGTTCCCGCCGGGACGCTTTTCGGCCTTCAAAGTTACCCGATCGAGCTGAGATCAAGATGGCGAGCGGGAATAAGATCGAATATCACGGGAAAAAATACTAGAGCTCTAACGAATAGTCAAATTTCGAGAACAAATTTTTCAACCGACCAAAAGTCACCAAAAGGTCCGTCGAGATTTTTCTTGTCAACTAGCTCTCCAGCGCGCCGGAATTACTCTTAAGCTTCCAGCAACTAGCTTAGGGAAGCTCTACGAGTCATTACTGGGCGCCGGCGGAACCGTCAACCTTGGTTACCGCCGGGGAACTCGTAGAGCTTCCAAGCTCGACTTAAGTTGAGAAAACCGACAGCACCTACCAACATTCTGACTCATAGTGAATATTTTTTGACCTCTGAATGCGACAACCGGACGCGGCTGATGTCTACGAATCGACTTCTGTCATTACCAGCCCCGCAGCCCCCCTACAGCCCGAGGTCAGTGCAGAAAACCGACAGTATCTCTCAGGATTACTCGAACAATACAATAGTTCCGCGAACCTAGTTCGGGCAGCAGACCGAGTTCCGAGCTCTGGATTCGACAGGCGGACGCGCATTATGTCTTTAAATCGATTCATATCACAACCAGCACTGTAGCCCCCTCTCAGCGCAAGTTGAGTGAAGAAGACCGAGAGCACTTCTCAAGATGACTCGACCAATACGAATAATTTCGTGATTCTAGATCGAGCAGAAGACCGAGTTCAGAGCTCTGGATTCGACAGACGATTCTGAATCAGCTTCTGTAAATATCAGCTCTGTAGCTGTCTTACAGCTCGAGTTAAGTACAGAAACCCGAGAGTTTCTGTCAAGATGACTCGAATAAAACGAACAGGTTTGCGGACCTAGCTCGGCTCACAGACCGAGTTCAGACCTCTGGGTTCAACAGGCGAACGCGCCTGATCATTCTGCATGTATTAGCTGTGCTTACCAGCTCTGTAGCTGCCCTAGAGCTCGAGTTATGTTCATAAAACCGTCAGCGCATATCAAGATGACTCGAAACGGCCGATCCCGCCAGAGTGCTTCTTGGCCTTCAAAGTTACCCGATCGAGCTGAGATCAAGATGGCGAGCGGGAATAAGATCGAATATCACGGGAAAAAATACTAGAGCTCTAACGAATGTTCAAATTTTGAGAACAAATTTTTCAACCGACCAAAAGTCAGCAAAAGTTCCGTCGAGATTTTTCTTGCCAACTGGGCGCCGGCGGTAAACCGTCAACCTTGGTTACCGCCTGGGAACTCGTAGAGCTTCCAAGCTCGACTTAAGGTGAGAAAACCGATAGCACCTACCAACATTCTGACTCATAGTGAATATTTTTTGACCTCTAAATGCGACAACCGGACGCGTCTGCTGTCTGCGAATCGATTCCTGTCATTACCAGCCCCGCAGCCCCCCCAACAGCCCGAGGTCAGCGCAGAAAACCAACAGACTCTCTCAGGATGACTCGAACAATACAATAGTGTCGCGAAACCTAGTTCGGGTAGCAGACCGAGTTCCGAGCTCTGGATTCGACAGGCGGACGCGCATTATCTCTGAAAATCGATTCATATGACAACCAGCACTGCAGCCCCCTCTCAGCGCAAGTTGAGTGAAGAAAACCGAGAGCACTTCTCAAGATTACTCGAACAGTACGAATAATTTCGCGATTCTAGATCGAGGAGAAGACCGAGTTCAGTGCTGTGGATTCGACGAACAAACGCAACTAACGATTATCAATCAGTTTCTGTAAATATCAGCTCTGTAGCTGTCGTACAGCTCGAGTTAAGTACAGAAAACCGAGAGTTTCTGTCAAGATGACTCGGATAATACGAACAGGTTTGCGGATCTAGCTCGGCTCACAGACCGAGTTCAGACCTCTCGGTTCAACAAGCGAACGCGCCTGATCATTCTGCATGCATTAGCTGTGCTTACCAGCTCTGTAGCTGCCCTAGAGCTAGAGTTATGTCCATAAAACCGTCAGCGAATATCAAGATGACTCGAAACGGCCGATCCCGCCAGAGTGCTTTTTGGCCTTCAAAGTTACCCGATCGAGCTGAGATCGAGATGGCGAGCGGGAATAAGATCGAATATCACGGGAAAAAATACTAGAGCTCTAACGAATGGTCAAATTTCGAGAACAAATTTTTCAACCGAACAAAAGTAACCAAAAGTTCCGTCGAAACTGGCGCCGGCGGTCAACCGTCAACCTGGTCACCGCCGGGAACCTCGTAGAGCTCCTAGCACGCGTAAGAGTGCTCAGCATCAAAAAAGAGTGCTTCTAGAAGGATTCCTCGAAAAAGAGAAGACATGATTTTTTGATGTCGAGATAACGCTCGGTTTCGCCAAGTGTTTTGATAGTAAAAGTGCATGTAGGAAGCTCATATTAAGACACAGAGGCCCTCGTAGTCGTCTGCAGGTGCGAAAAATCTGCTTTCTCAAAATAAATGGTCAAATATCTTCCAAATATTCGCAAAACCACTCAAAAGTTACCATACTGGGCGCCGGCGGTAAACCGTCAACCTGGTTACCGCCGGGGACCTCGTAGAGCTCCTAGCCCCGTGTCATAAGTCCACGCGTATCTCTGGAGTGCGCACGGTAAAAAAATATTTCCAATTATAAAAAGGACACACACATGTATGAGTTTTAGCGCGTCTTTCAGCGCGCGAGAGCGACGCCGCCGCGGCAGCGAACATGTACGTAGACATGTACAGATAGACAAGTATGCGAAAAAACGATCGACGCCAGCAGGCGCGGCAACGCACCGGGCACGAGCGCGCGCACGCACATGCGCTCGCACGCGAATACATACACAATCTCACGCGCGCACGCACTCACAACCACGCGCGCTCACTCGCGCGCGGGCACCCCCTCACGCCCACACACACACGCACACACACACGCACAAGCACACACACACACACACACGCACCAAAAAAACACACACACACACACACACACACGCGCGCGCATACAGACACGAACACAGACACAGACACAGACACACCCGCACGCACACGCACACACACACACACACAGACGCGGCCACACACACGCACACACACACACCTGCCTGCCAGACAAACACACACAAACGCAAACATCTACAGATACAGACGGACCGACGCCTTCGCACTCACAAACCGATCCCCCGCTGCTCAGCGCTCTCGTTCCCCCGCGAAATCCTCGCGCCCCCGCGCACCCCGCCCCCCCCCCCTTCCCGCCGGCGCTTCGGATGGGGGAGGCACCGCCCCATGTCGGGGCCGGCCCCCCCTCCACTCCAACCACTCCGCCCTCGCGGAACGCCGGGGGGGAGGGAGGATGGGGAGAGGGGGAGGGGGGGGGCGCGGGCGGCGCCAGCACCGCGCGCGCACACACGCACACAAACGCACACACACACGCACACACACACACACACACACACACACACACACACACACACACGCACACACACACACACACACACAAACAGACAAACGCAGACACAGCCACGCACGCACACACGCGCGCCCACACACACCTGCCAGACACGCACACGCACACGCACACACACACACACACACACACGCGCAATCCACAGACACGGACACACTGACGACGCCACACTCACACACCGATCCCCACACTGGTCAGCGCTCTCCGCCCCCGCGACCCCCCTGCCGCCCCTGCGCGCCCCGCCCCCCCGCTCTTCCCGCCATCGCTCCGGAGGGGGGAGGCGCCGCCCCATGTCGGGGCCGGCCCTCCCTCCACTCCATCCACTCCGCCCTCGCGGAGCGCCGGAGGAAAGGGCGGAGGGGGAGGGAAGGAGGCGGGCGCAGGCGGCGCCAGCACCGCGCGCGCACGCACACACACGCACACACGCACACCCACGCACACACAAGCACACACACACACACACACGCACACACACGCACACACACACACACACACACGCGCACACGCACCCGAACACACACACAAACACACACGCACACACGCAAGCAAGCACATGCGCATACACGCACACGTAGACACGCACACACACAGACACACACACACATATATATGCACATACACGCAAACATAAACACACCCGCACACACACACACACACACAGACGCGCACAAACACACGAACCCACATACACACACGCACAAACACACGCACACACACATATACGCACACACATGCACACAGACGCACACATACACACGCACACCCACGCACGCACACACACACACACGCACACACACACACGCACACGCACCCGAACACACACACACACACACGCACACACGCAAGCACATGCGCATACACGCACACGTAAACAAGCACAGACCCACATGCACATACATGCAAACATAAACACACACGCACACACACAGAGCGCACAAGCAAACACACATACACACACACGCACAGACACACGCTCTCACACACACACACAAACACACATACACACACGCACACACATGCACTCACACGCACACATGCACACGCAGACACACACACACACGCGCGCACACACACAAAACACACATACACACATACACACGCACACACACATGCACATCAACGCACACAAAGACAAGCACACACACACACACACACATACGCACGCGCACACACACACACGCACGCACACAAACGCACACACACACATACACGCACGCACACACACACACATACACACACGGACAAAGACAGACACAGACACACACACACAAACACACACACAAACACACACACGAGCACACAAACACCAGACGCACAACACACACAGACACACACAGACACACACACACACACAACCACGGACACGGACACACTGATGACGTCGCACCTACGAACCGATCCCCACGCTGGTCAGCGCTCTCCGCCCCCGCGCCCCTCTGCCGACTCTGCGCGCCCCGCCCCACCGCCCTCCCTGCCGGCGCTCCGGAGGGGGGAGGCACCGCCCCATTTCGGGGCCGGCCCTCCCTCCACTCCAACCACTCCGCCCTCGCGGAGCGCCAAGGAGAAGGGCGGAAGGGGAGGGTGGGGGGGGGCGCGGGCGGCGCCAGCGCCGCGAGCGCACACACACACACACACACACACACACACACACACACACACACACACACACGCCCACAGACACACACACACACACACACACACACACACACACACACGCACACACACGTACACACACGCACACACACACACACACAGAAGCACACACACACACACACACAAACACAAACACGCACAGACACACGCACACACACACACACACATGCACATTACACGGGCAACGCCGCTGGATTCAGCTCATTCTTCCCCATCTCCGCGCTGACTACTGCCATGCGCCACTGGATCGGCGCCGCGGCGTGGGGATCCAGCCCTTCCAACCAACGCACCCCCCCCAGCGAGCCAGCGCTCCAAAGGAGGGAGGGGCCGCCGCACTACGGGGCCAGCCATCCCTCCGCTCCAGTCCGTCGCAACTCGCATTACAGCCTTGCTTCGTTCAGCCCCCCCCTCCGCCCCCCCATCGCCCCCCCCCGCCCCCCTTGCCCGCCCCCCCCCCCCCAAAAAAAAAAAACACCCACCCCACCCCCTCATCCAATTCCCAACCACACAATCACACTCACACACACACACGCACACGACACACACACACACACACACACACACATACCACACACACAAACACTTCCCCTTTTCATTCCCTCTTCGAAACCAAAAACCCCTGCCCCAGCCCTGTCCTATCGGCCGAAGCAGGCGGACCCCCCGACCGATCCAGCTCATTCCCTGCATGTCACAGCCAAACCCCCGCCCGATTGCCGCTGACACCACAGACTCACAGACACACAGACGACAGGACACACAGGACACACAGACACACAGTTCACATACACACACGCACACTACACATGACACACTGACACAAGTCACACTGACACACAGACACACTCACACACGGACACACAGACACACAGGCAACCGGACGCACAGACACACAGACACACGGACACACGGACACAAAGAAAGACATAAAAAAACAGACACACAAGCACAGGGACACACAGACACACAGACACGCAGACGCACAGACACACAGACACACAGACACACAGACACACAGGCACACAGACACAAGGACACTCAGACACACAGACACACAGACACACAGACATAGAGACACACAGACACAAGGAAAGACAGAAAGACAGAAAACCAGGCTCACAGACACACAGACACACAGACACACACACACAGACGCATAGACACACAAGCACGCAGACAAACAGACACACAGACATACAGACACACAAATACACAAACACACAGACACACAGACACTCAGGCACACTGACACACACAGCACCAGGCACACAGACACACAAACACTCAGACACACAGACACACAGGCACACAGACACACAGACACACAGGCACACGCAGACACGCAGAAACACCAACACACAGACACGCAGACACAAGGGCACACAGACACGCAGGCACAAAGCCACACAGACACACAGACACACAGACAAACAGATACACAGACACACTGACACACTGACACACAGACACACAGACGCAAAAAAAAAAACTGACACACAGACACTCAGACACACAGACACACAGACACGCAGACACACGGACACCCAGACACCCAGGCACACAGACACGCAGACACACAGACACACAGACACACAGACACACAGACACACAGACACACAGCCACACAGCCACACAGACACACAGACACACAGAGAGACAGAAACACAGGCACACAGGCACACAGACACACAGACACACAGACACACAGACACACAGACACACAGACACACAGACACACAGACAAACAGACACACAGACAAACAGACAGACAGACAGACAGACCGACAGGGCTGCCAGCGCCACGCGCGCACACACAGACACTGACACACACACACGCGCACACACACGCAAATACAAGCGCACATACAGACAGACAAGCACACACACACACATGCGCACAGAAAGAGAAACACACAGACAGATCCACAGACAGACAGACACACAGACATACTGACATACAGACACGCAGACACGCAGACACAAAGACACGCAGACACAAGGATACACAGACACACAGAAAACCAATCACGAGAACTCACAGACACCCAGACACGCTGACACTCAGACACACAGACACACGGACACACAGACACACAGACATGCAGACACACAGACTCGGACACACGGACACACGGACACAAAAGACACACGGACATACAGACACACAGACACACTGACACACAGACACACAGACACACAGACACGCAGACACACAGACGCACAGACACACAGACACACGGACACACAGACAAACAGACACACAGACATACAGACACATAGACACACAGACACACAGACACACGGACACACGGACACACTGACACCAACACACTGACACACAGACACACCAACACCAACACACACAGACTGACAGACACACAGACACAAATACACACGGACACACGGACACGCAGACACACAGTCACACAGACACACGGACACGCACAGGGACACACAGACACACAAACACACAGACAAATACACAACCAGACACACAGATACACAGACACACAGAAACACAGACACACGGACACACCGACACACTGACACACAGAAACACAGACACACAGACACACTGACGCACGGACACACCGACACACAGGCAACCACACACACAGATACACAGACACACAGACACACTGACACAAATAATGACAGAAAGACAGACACAGAGGCACAGGGACACACAGACACACAGACACACAGACACACAGACACATAGACACAGAGACCGGCAGACAAACAGACACACAGACACAAGGACAATAAGACACACAGACACACAGACACACAGACACACAGAAAGAAAGAGAGACAGAAACACAGACACACAGACACACATACACACAGACACACAGACAAACGGACACACAGACACACAGACACACAGACACACAGACACACAGACACACAGGCACACAAACACGCAGACAAACAAACACACAGAAAAGACTGACAGACACACAGACACACAGGCAAACGGACACGCGAACACGCAGACACACAGGCACACAGACACACGGACACACACAGGGGCACACAGACACACTGACACACAGACACACAGACACACAGACACACAGACACACAGACACACAGACACACAGTCACATACACACACAGACACACTAACACACTGACACACTGACACATAGAAACACAGACACACAGACACACTCACACACGGACACACAGACACACAGGCAACCGGACACACAGACACACAGACACACGTACACACGGACACAAAAAAAGGCCTAAAAAAAACAAACACACAAGCACCGGGACACACAGACACACAGACACGCAGACACACAGACACAGAGACCCACAGACACACAGACACACAGACACACAGACACACGGACACTCAGACACACAGACACACAGACATACAGACACACAGACACAAGGAAAGACAGAAAGACAGAAAACCAGGCCCACTGACACACAGACACACATACACACAGACACACAGACAAACGGACACACAGACACACACACACAGACGCATAGACACACAAACACGAAGACAAACAAACACACAGACATACAGACACACAAATACACAAACACACAGACACACAGACACTCAGGCACACTGACACACACAGCACCAGACACACAGACACACAGACACTCAGACACACAGACACACACACAGACACACAGACACACAGGCACACGCAGACACGCAGAAACACCAACACAGAGACACGCAGACACAAGGGCACACAGACACGCAAGCACAAAGCCACACAGACACACAGACACACAGACAAACAGATACACAGACACACGGACACACTGACACACAGGCACACAGACGCAAAAAAAAAAACACTGACACACAGACACTCAGACACACAGACACACTGACACACAGACACACGGACACCCAGACACCTAGACCCACAGACACGCAGACACACAGACACACAGACACACAGACACACAGACACACAGACACACAGCCACACAGCCACACAGACACACAGACACACAGAGAGACAGAAACACAGGCACACAGGCACACAAACACACGGACACACAGACACACAGACACACAGACACACAGACACACAGACAGACAGACAGACAGACAGACAGACAGACAAACACACAGACAGACAGACCGACGGGGCTGCCAGCGCCACGCGCGCACACACAGACACTGACACACACACACACAAACACGCGCACACGCACACGCAAATACAGGCGCACAGACAGACAGACAAGCACACACACACACAGACGCACAGAAAGGCAGACACACAGACAGATCCACAGACAGATAGACACACAGACATACTGACATACAGACACGCAGACACACAGACACAAAGACATGCAGAAACAAGGATACACAGACACACAGAAAACCAGTCACAAGGACACACAGACACCCAGACACGCAGACACTCAGACACACAGACACACGGTCACAAACACACAGACATACAGACACACAGACACGGACACACGGACACACGGACACAAAAGACACACGGACATACAGACACACAGACACACTGACACACAGACACACAGACACACAGACACACAGACACACAGACACACAGACACACAGACACACAGACACACGGACACACATACAAACAGACACACAGACATACAGACACATAGACACACAGACACACAGACACACGGACACACTGACACCAACACACAGACACACAGACACACCAACACCAACACACAAAGACTGACAGACACACAGACACACAGACACACGGACACACGGACACACAGACAAAGTCACACAGACACACGGACACACACAGGGACACACCGACACACTGACACACTGACACACAGACACACAGACACACAGACACACAGTCACATACACACACAGACACACTAACACACTGACACACTGACACACAGAAACACAGACACACAGACACACTCACACACGGACACGCAGACACACAGGCAACCGGACACACACAGATACACAGAAACACAGACACCTGGACACGAAGAAAGACTTGAAAAACAAACACTCAAGCACAGGGACACACAGACACACAGACACGCAGACACACAGACACAGACACACACAGACACACAGACACAATGACACACAGACACACGGACACTCAGATACAGAGACACACAGACATACAGACACACAGACACAAGGAAAAACAGAAAGACAGAAAACCAGGCTCACAAACACACAGACACACAGACACACAGTCACACAGTCACGCAGACAAACGGACACACAGACACACAAACACACACACACACACACAAACACACACACACACAGACGCATAGACACACAAACACGCAGACAAACAAACACACAGACATACAGACACACAAATACACAAACACACAGACACACAGACACTCAGGCACACTGACACACACAGCACCAGACACACAGACACACAGACACTCAGACACACAGACACACAGGCACACAGACACGCAGACACACAGGCACACGCAGACACGCAGAAACACCAACACACAGACACGCAGACACAAGGGCACACAGACACGCAGGCACAAAGCCACACAGACACACAGACACACAGACAAACAGACAAACAGATACACAGACACACTGACACACTGACACACAGACACACAGACGCAAAAAAAACACTGACACACAGACACTCAGACACACAGACACACAGACACACAGACACACGGACACCCAGACACCCAGACACAGAAACACTCACGCACACAGACACACAGACACACAGACACACAGACACACAGACACACAGACACACAGACACACAGACACACAGACACACAGACACACAGACAGACAGACAAACAGACAGACAGACAAACACACAGACAGACAGACCGACGGGGCTGCCAGTGCCACGCGCGCACACACAGACACTGACACACACCCACACACACACACACGCGCACACAAACACACGCAAGTACACGCGCACAGACAGACAGACAAGCACACACACACTCACAGACGCACGGGAAGGCAAACACACTGACACATCCACAGACAGACAGACACACACACAGACATACTGACATACAGACAAGCAGACACACAGACACAAAGACACGCAGGCACAAGGATACACAGGCACACAGAAAACCAGTCACAAGGACACACAGGCACCCAGACACGCAGACACTCAGACACACAGACAAACGGACACGCAAACACACAGACATACAGACACACAGACACGGACACACGGACACACGAACACAAAAGACACACGGACATACAGACACACAGACACACTGATACACAGACACACAGACACACAGACACACAGACAAACAGACACACAGACACACAGACACACAGGCACACAAACACGCAGACAAACAAACGCACAGAAAACACTGACAGACACACAGACACACAGACACACGGACACACGGACACGCAGACACACAGGCACACAGACACACGGACACACACTGGGACACACAGACACACAGACACACAGACACACAGACACACAGACACACAGACACACAGACACACAGACACACAGACACACGGACACACAGACAAACAGACACACAGGCATACAGACACATAGACACACAGACACACAGACACACGGACACACGGACACACTGACACCAACACACAGACACACAGACACACCAACACCAACACACACAGATTGACAGACACACAGACACACAGACACAAGGGCACACGGACACGCAGACACACAGTCACACAGACACACGGACACACACAGGGACACACGGACACACAAACACACAGACACACAGACAACCAGACACACAGATACACAGACACACAGACACACAGACACACGGACACACCGACACACTGACACACAAAAACACAGACACACCGACACACTGACGCACGGACACACCGACACACAGGCAACCACACACACAGATACACAGACACACAGACACACGGACACAAAGAACGACAGAAAGACAGACACAGAGGCACAGGGACACACAGGCACACAGACACACAGACACACAGACACATAGACACAGAGACCGACAGACACACAGACACACAGACACACAGACACACAGACACACAGACACACGGACAATCAGACACACAGACACACACGACACACAGACACACAGACACACAGACACACAGAAAGACAGAGAGACAGAAACACACACACGCAGACACACATACACACAGACACACAGACAAACGGACACACAGACACACAGTCACACAGACACACGGACACACGGACACACTGACACCAACACACAGACACACAGACACACCAACACCAACACACACAGATTGACAGACACACAGACACACAGACACAAGGACACACGGACACGCAGACACACAGCCACACAGACACACGGACACACACAGACACACGGACACACAAACACACAGACACACAGACAATCAGACACACAGATACACAGACACACAAACACACAGACACACGGACACACCGACACACTGACACACAGAAACACAGACACACAGACACACTGACGCACGGACACACCGACACACAGGCAACCACACACACACACAGATACACAGACACACAGACATACGGACACAAAGAATGACAGGAAGACAGACACAGAGGCACAGGGACACACAGACACACAGACACTAGACACACAGACACATAGACACAGAGACCGACAGACACACAGACACACAGACACACAGACACACGGACAATCAGACACACAGACACACAGACACACAGACACACAGACACACAGACACACAGAGAGACAGAGAGACAGAAACACAGACACACAGACACACAGACACACATACACACAGACACACAGACACACAGACACACAGACACACAGACACACAGACACACAGACACACAGACACACAGGCACACAAACACGCAGACAAACAAACACACAGACATACAGACACACAAATACACAAACACACAGACACACACGCACATACACTCAAGCACACTGACACGCACAGCACCAGATACACAGACACTCGCAGCACAGCCTTGCCCTAGTCTGCCCGCTACGCCCCCCCCCCGTCTTGCTTCTCCTCTCTTGCCCCCTCAAAACCCAGCCCCCACCGCACCCCCCGCCCTATCGACCCGCATGCCAGGCGGACCCCGCAGACGGATCCAGCTCATTCCCCTGCATATCCACGCCCCCCCCTCGGGTCCCCTCCGAGACCCGCTGCGACGCGCGCGTCGCACCCCCCAAATCGCGGCTGCGCCGGAACGCAGCCAAGTTCTCGATCCTCCCCGCGCCGAAACCTGTGACCACTCGCGCGGCGCCGCCGCCACTCGACGGCCCAGGCGGCTCCGCGCGCCTCGGGCGCACCAGCACCCCCCCTCGTATATACGCGCCCTCGCCCGCGGCAGCCCCCTCCTCGACCGCGACGGGGCCGGGCGCCAAACGCGCCGACCTCCTCCGAGGGACCTCCGCCTCTGACCGAGGCTCCACCTTTCGCTCCCCCGACGCTGGAGCCCTCCCCGCCCCCAGTCTCACCCCCTCAGCGCCGCCCCCCGTCTCCACCGCTGCCACATCTTTCCCCCCCGCGACACTCGCGCACGCCACGTCGCCACCTAGACCCCCGCCGCCCGCGCGCGCCCCCGCGGGCCCTCGGGCACCTCGGACGCGGCCTCGCCCAGCGACGTCGCGCTCCCCGCCGACATCCCTAACTCCAGCCGCGGTGACCGCGCCACCCGCCGCCCCTGCATCCGAGCGAGGCGTCGCCGTCTTCCCCCGTGCGCGCCGCGCGGCAGAACGCGGAGCGGCGCCACCCGGCGAGACTGAGACCCCCCCCTCTCTCGGAGACACCGCCCCCCCGCCAACCCCAGCGGTCAAGTCGCGGACGCCTGCCGCGCCCCTTGACTCGGCTGCGCCCGAAGCCGCGCCCTCCGTCGTGACCGCTAGCCGCCCAGCGGCACCATCACCATCGACGGCGCGCCCCTCCCCTGACTCGGAAACCGCGAACTTCCTCCGCAGGCGCCTGCTCGCGGAACGCGGCTTGGCAGCGGCAACCGAGACAACGCCCCCCCTGCGTCCTCCACGGCCTGGCCCTGCACCAACTCCACCGCCGGACGTAGCCCCACCCCCCGACCCGACAGAGGCCGAAGCCCCGGCCCGATCGCCAGCGACGCCGCGCGCGCGCCCGTTCCCTCGGGCCGCCGACGCCCCACCCCCCCCCTCGCGCTCCGTCGCTCCGTCGGCGTCACCACCAACAGCCCCACCCCCGCCCCATCCGCCGCCACCAGACGCACTCGCATCACCGCCCCCCGGCCCACTCCCGCCACTGCCCTGCCCCTCACGCGCTGCGCCCACCTCTGTCGCATCTGCGCCCGCGCCCTGCCCCTGTCCGCGGCCCAGGCGGCAATACACTGCCATGTACGCCTCCTTCTGCTTGATGTGCGCCGGCTCGTCTCGGATCAAGCGCGGTGGCTGGTCGTCGTCAAACATGAAGTACCTCCCATCATGAACGCGGCACAGAGTCGTGTAATGGCCGCTATAAATTGAGCGCCCATTGTGGTAAACCACACCGACCAACTGCATCTGGGGAAGCCCTGGCAGCCTCAGTTGCTCTTCCCCCCACACTGCCTCCCGCGCCTCGGTGCCCCTCCTCAATTGAACCACCAGAACCTGTGGCACACCAGTTGCTCTCGTCTGCCTCACGTGCTTAACCCGGTCGTGCTCGTCGCGGCAACACCCCGGGCATCTCTTCTCGATTTCTTCAGGAGCACAGAAGTCGCAGTACAACTCCTGCAGCATCAAGGGCCCACCTGGACGCCCATGAACACGCAGCTTCAGTACATCCTCAGCCTCGTACGCGACAGTCTCGTAATTGCACACGTCACACTTCTCCCGCTTCTCCACGACGAACCCGAACATCTGATCAACGCACGTCACCCGTAGATTCACCGCGCGGATGCTCTCGGGTTCCCGCTGCGCAAACCGACCTGCCAACATCTCTGCGTCACGCGCAGCCACCATCAGCTTACCCCAATACGCAAACACATCCTGCTGCTGCCACGGGTCGTTGTACTCACTCGGCCGCCCCATCACATCGTCGTCGCAGTCAACGCTCGTACGCCGCAGCACACTCACAGGTCCCTGCTGCCAGCGTCGCGAGCACAACTGGTTGTACGTCTCCCACATCCCGCACACGCAACAACGCCCCGTGCCCCGGCCCTCGCACTGCTGCTCTGAATGCCATCGAAGCCACTCCAAGACGGCAGGCGTCCGCAACATCAGCTGCGTCACACTGACTACGTAGCAGGTGTGCCATGGCCGCGGCATCCCTCGAACGGGCACGCACCGCACGCTGTCCCACGAAGCCGCGCGAATGCCAGCCACGTTCGGGACATACATGTCTGCAGGGCACGGTGGCGGCGGAGGCGGGCAGGGGCTCGGTGGCGGCGGAACCGGGCGACCCAAAGCAAACAAACTCTGTGGCCCGAACGCTGCGGATATCGCTTGTTCCCGACGGCGCTGTCGGCGGCCGGCAGCCCGCTGCTGCGTCCGCAAGTACGCCTCTCGATATCGTTCCTGCGCCTGCTGCCGGGCCAGCGCCGCGGCCTCTCGACCACGCTGTAACCGACTCTGAACCTCCACACCCTCCAGTCTCTGTGACTGATCGCGCGTCGCCTGCAGCACGACTCGCGCGCGCTGCGCCACGGCCCTCATCTTCTGCTCCCGAGATCCATAGCACGCGTGGGCACGCACATACCCGAACAGCCCATAGTGGTCGGACATGTGGAACTCGGAACCCTCGAAGAACACCTTCCCTTTCCCTACCAAGTGCACCTCGGACCAGAGATCCGCTCCAAAGAGCACCCGGTCACGTCTCTGGCCGACAGCCCCCCTCTCGCCGAGACCCGAATAGAACTTTTTGCCGGGGCAACCCCAGGATCGGCCCTCATACCATGCGTCCCTCAGACGCAACTGCTCCACGGCTGCCTGCACCTGCGCATCCGTGCTGTTCATGTCGCCCACGATGAGCAGCCGATGGCATTCGTCCCCGCACTTCGCCACAATCTTCCCAAGTATCGCACGACGCCGTTCCCATGACGCGTCCGTGGGATGGTGACAACAGCACGCAAGTGCCTATTGAAATAGCCGCGGCGCCCGCGTCTCGGGCACTGGATTAGGCACAGCAACGAAGGATCCTGCCTGGCGCAGCCAAAGATTCAGAAAGACTGGTCAGTGACATGAAGTCTACAGCACTCGATACCTACCCCTGGATCGGCGCGCAATGAGACTACAGAAACGCCATTGAAACTCCTGACCGCTCCTCGTTTTCGAGCCCCAGACCTCGCAATCCGCGCAAATCGTCGAAAACGAAGTAAAACCAGAGCGCCTGCTCCAACGTGAGCAACTCGACAAGATATAGACGGCGCGATGATCCCCGCGCCGGCGCAGGAAGGACAGGAGCCACGGAGGCGATGCCCACCAGCTATGTTCCACGTCGCAAAACGACATAGTCGATGCGCATCAAGGGCCCATCCTTCCCCGCAGCACTGCATAGGCACCCCACTCACCGGCCCTCCCCACCGCACCCGCCATCGCCCGGCCCGCGCCCGCCGCACTGGGCCCAGACACATCCGCGCGCGGGGCGACGCCGAAGAGGTCCAGTGCGTCACGGCACTCCTGGTCCGAGAGCAACAACTCCATGACATCCCGCGCACCCCGCGCGCCGACACCCGCGCGGAATGACGCGAACGCGCCCCGCAACGCACGACACACGTCTGGCACGAACGACTCCGCCGACGCATCCAGCACCCTGGCACCGGCCCCGCGACCAACGTGGCCCAGCAGGAGCCCGAGTGCGCCGGCGATCCTCTGCGAAGGCACCCGAACGTGCGGCGCCTCCCCAAACTCGACCACTGGTGGCGGGCGCCGCCCATCACTGGCCTGTATCGGCCGCAGCAGCGCGTCGATATTCCGAGCGATTCGCCCTGCAACCGCCTCCCTGCGGCCTCGATCGTACACGCACACGGACAGAGACTCGGCACGCCCGAGCGCCTCCCCCGCCCGACCAGCCTGGACGCGCACGAAGATCCAATCCTGGGGAACGCCAGACACGCTCAGAGCGTCCACGGCAGCAACCATCAGCAACTCCTTCTTATCGCTGACGCAGCTCGCGTCCCTAACGCTCGTCCAGTTGTGCGCCACCCGAGCAAAATGCTCTGGGTTCTCCTCCGCGCCGACGTGCTCGCCCACCTTTGCCGAGGCCACAGTCATCGGCAGGTCTAACCCTGAGCACAGCTGTCGCGCCACCTTCAGGAAGAACTCCAACGCTTGACGCTCCAGTCTGCCCTCCGCCAGAGCGCCCTCCGACCGCACGTTCACGACCCACTTGTCCATCCGCAGCGCGCAGCCACCGCGAACGTCCCCGAACGCATCCTTCATCTTCCTGGCCGCCTTATCCAAGCTTCCGTGCAGTCTCGGCGGCACCAGCGCACCCATGGCTTCCTTCACAGCGCTCATGTGCAGCGGGCCCAGGCTCGGTTCCACGACATCGAACACGCGACCATCCCACCGCCCACACGCCACCCACCGATCCACCATCATGTCAGCGACACGGCCCAACAACTCCACTCCGTCGTCGTCCGGGCGCTCCCGCGACAGACGCGCAGCGGCAGCCCTCAAACGCCCCCGCAACTCTTCCACCGTGTCAACACCAGAGAAATCCTCTGCATCCCCACCCGCCAGCTCCCGCGCGGCCTCGCGTTCCTCCAACGTCACACCGCGCACCCTCTTCCGGTCCAGGAGCCTGTCAGCCACGGCGGTCAGACGCCGCCGCGCGACGTCATCACCCCCCGCCTCGGCATCGACAGCCTCAGCCAACGCGGACACGCACGGCGCGCCGTCCTCACCCCAGAGCCAAGTGTCATCATCCACCACTCTGTTCAGACCTCTGAGCCTCTCCGCCTGCGCCACACGGACGGTCTCGAGACGGCCCAACAATCTCCCCGCCGCACACCTCTCCTCTGCGGTCCACAAATCCGCCTCGCAGTACCCATACTTCCGCAACGTTGACGAAGCGCGCGCCTCCAACCGCAGCTCGAACCGACGGCGCTCCCGGAACGCCGTCGTGTGCCTGGCCCGCATGAAGTCCGCGTACTCCGGCAAGTCTTCATCGAACACCAAGTCCCACGGATGCCTGACGCGCGTCGTTGCGACGAACCCGATCCCAGCGACGGCCGCGGTCTTCGCCGACATGTGCACGCGGACTTTCGCCAACGTCATCCCCTGCGCCTTCCAGTGCGTCAAATCCCACGCCAGCTGCAGCGGGTAGTTCTCGCGCGCGAGGCCGTCCTCCGTCGTGGACGATACAGTCTGCCTCCAGATGGGCACCCAGTTCTTGCGCACAGGATCGTTCTTGAAGAAAGACCGCGGCTCGCCATTCTCGTCCTTTCCCAGATCGACGTCGTCGAACTCGACGAAAACACAAATGGGCGCCTGCAAGCCCGGGCGCGCACTGTTGTGCGGGTCCGCCCCGTCCGGCCACATGTACCCGCGCAGCGTGCCCATCGCCCCGTTCATCAACCCCGCCTCGACCCACAAGTTCTGCGTCAGCAGCACGCGCGCCCCTTCACACATGTGAAGCTCGTTCTCGATCCCTCGGAAATCGTCGGCCGCCATCTCTTCCGGCCGAGATTTACTTTGATCCTTCCAATTGTGATAGGCGCGCAGAGACGCAATGGGCTTGCCACTGGCAGCCGCCACCTGGTACAGCCTCTCCAGGTTCACCCTATCCGCGCCGCAGGCACCCGACGCCCGATCCTTCCTGCCATCCATCAGCAGCGGCGCCGTCTCGAACGCTGCGAGCTCCGCCCTGCCCTCCTTCGTCATCTGCAGCACCGACCTGTTCCGGCGCCTCAACCACGCATGATCCGACTGGTCCCACGTGCACTGCGCCATTCCTTTGGTCACCTCCAGAAAACGATCGGCGTCCCGCCGGTACTCCGCCTGCCGCTCAGCGGACAGACCCTCCTTCTTCCCACTCCATCTGTGCACACGCCGTAGCACGGCGACGTCCTGGAACGTATTGCGCACAAACTGGCCAGTGGCCACCAACTTCTCCGTGCTCCACGCATCGTCTGGAGTGCGCTCCGCCCCCCTCGGCTTATTTTTCCCATGCCCCTCATACTTGCCCATTCGATACAACGGATCGTCGCCAACGGGCGGCGCCTGCTGCGGATCTCCTGCCAGCACGACATCCTTCCCGCCGAGATACACTGGCTTGTCCTCCTCCATCTCTCTCCCCTTTCCTCCTTTTCCGCCTCCTCCGCGTGCCGCAACCTTCGCATCCGTGCCCAGAGTGTCCTGCACCTTGTACTCGATCTTCCCCAACATCTGCCGCCCGATCATACTCATCTCATCCAACACAAACAGCTTCGCCTGCCGCAGCCGGCCCCGCGTCCGCAAGAAGCGTTCACCGCCCTTTTGCTTCCAAGGCCCACAGTACCCCACCGGAACGCCGAAAGCCCTGTGCAGAGTAGTCGCCCCATACTTCAACTGGAACGAGGCGCACCCTGTCGGAGCAGCCAGCAAACAGCAATTCCGCACCTCCTCATCAATCTCCGACTGAGAGCGCCTTCCCTCGCGCATCCCACCCCGGAGGCCCGGCACCCGATCCATTCTGGTCCGCGGAGCCGTCTGACGCGCCCTCTGTCGCCTCGCCGCCACAAAACTCCGCACCGTGCGCGACTTCCCCGTGCCTGCAACACCCGTGACCATGAGGCGGAGCGGGTCCTTCTCGGAATGACGCGCATCCATAACGATGTCGTGGGCAAACTTCTGCCAGGGATCCAAGTCTTCGCGCAAAACGACCTCTGCCCCGTCGCCCACGTTGGCCTTGCCGTACCAGGCATCGCGGAGCCCCTCGAGGCGCTGCTTCTCCCCTGTCGACACATTGCAAGCTTCATCCAGCCAATTGTAATCCTTCGGGTTCACACGCACCCTCCCGCGAGCGTCTTCCCGCGCCACATCCCCGATACGCACGTCTGCCGCCTGCACCGCGGGGCCCGCCGCGCTGACACGCTCATCTGCTGGGCGGAGCCCCCACTCGGACACCTCCCCCCCAACAGCACCACCCTCCGCACCCTCCCCCGGCCGGGGGTCGCGCAGCACAGCATCCCGAGACTCCTCGTTGGGATCGTCGTCGGCGTTCTGAACGAGTCTGTCGACCAGCTCCTCCACGCCCTCCCCCGACTCCGCCGCATCGCTCTCTCTGCCACCGCCACCCTCTCTCGAGCCGACGTCAGAATCCTGCCCCACCCCATCGCCCGCGGCAACGCCCCCCCTGGCGTCGCGCCCCTGCTGCCGCGCCTGGTGCCGACGAACCATCTCGCGCCGCGTCCGCCTCAGCAGCTCGCGGTTGTTACGAACCCCACCACCCTCCAAGATGGCGCCCAACACCTCCTTGTAGAAAGGATTCGCGCGTTCGCACTGCTCCACGACCCACGCCGGCACCCACTGCCGGAGCATTGGATCCGTGAGCATCTCCATCATCATGTCCCCCCAGAACCGATCTTCCCTGCCCCTCCAGACCCTCCCCCCCGACTTGAACCACAGGTCCTGCACTCCCAGGAACCGATCGCCTCCGGCATCGCTCTCAAACTCAGTGGCCCCAATACAAACTTCCGGCACAGGGCGTACGTCGCGCCGCATTTCTTCTTCGATCATGGCTTTGCGGTCCGCCGTCGGCATGTGCCGCCAGTGCGCGATGACGTTCGCCCGCGCGTGCGCCTCGTGGCAGGCATGGTCCACGTTCGCACACTCCGCGCTATAGCCGGGCGTCACCTGCAGGCACACCGCGGGGTTCCCGCGCCTCAGCTTCCCGCGGTACACGGCGTACTTCCAATAAAACTCGAAAAGTGACACATCGCGCACCTCCTCCTCCGTGATGGACTCGTGGCCTCCGGCCCGCTGGCGACGCACGAACCCCAGGCGCTTGTCGAACTTGTCCACCTTGCTATCCCAGTGGACCGGCTCATCCTCCGGCTCCTTATGCAGTGCGGACGCAGGCCTCAGGGCACGCGCACCCGTAGTGTTCAGGGTCACGACGGGCATCATGGACAAGACCATCGGCAGGCGCAACCCCGGCAGCGCCACTTCGTAACAATGATAATGCCGCTCCCCGAGCATCCGAGCGAAGAACTTCTGGATCGAGCGTCGGAGGAAGTCGGTGCCCTCGCCGTCCGGAACGTACGCGCAGACCTCGTTGACGGCGTTGTCCAGCACCTCCTTGATCTTCCGCGAACCCTTGGGCGCCTTCGTTGCGTATTTCGTGACGTACTCCACGACGGCCCACAGGTTCAGGACGGGGCGCCAATCGATGTTCCCCATATTGGCCAGGAGCACGTGCTCCTCATAGCTGTTGCAGAGCCGGTCGTTCCTCGGGAACACGGCCTGCCAGTGGCCCTCCCTGCGCCCCTTCTCCATCCGAAACGGTCTCGGCCCGACGCGGCCCCACCTCTCACGCGGAAAATCATACCGGCAGAACACGCACCCCTCCTTTCCGCGAGCACATGCATGAACCCGGAGCTTCGGAGGGCCCATGCCATGCTTCGTGTGCCGCGCAACCCTGTTCACCAGCGCGGACACCAGTCTCCGAACAGGCTGCACGTCCAACTTCCCTGCTGCCTGGGACTGAAAGGCCTCGTCCAGGACCTTCCGCAAGTTCAAACACTCGGGCGCAGACGCAGGCACGCTCCGAATCGCACGGGCCTCCGACGTCTCGACAGCAGCCTGGTCTTCCATCTCCACGTCAACATCGACGGCGCCAACCTCGTCGTCCCACGTGTACCGGCACGCGCCCGCATCATCGTAGCAAGGGTTCCACTCCGAAACCACATTCCCGAAGAAATCGTGGAACCGCTTCTCCAGAACGCTCTGCAGCGAAACGTTCTAGTGCTCTGGCTTCAAAACACCGAAATCAACGCCATCACCGGCCAAGTGCTGCAGGTGAGCCCCGTCAGGAACTCCAACAGGCCGACCACCACGGGCGCCATCTGCGCCATGACCGTCCGCACCATCCTGCACAGGACTCTCTCCCGGCGCATCCACGGGCGCCGCAATCTCTGGGCCCGCACGCTCGAACGCGACATCTCGTTCGCCTCCCCCACCACGCGCGCCCTCGTCAACATCCACGACCACCAACCACCCGTGATCCACCAACGCGTCAAGCAGCGCATCAGCCCTGCCCACGAACTCATCCTCCTCCTCGTCGTCCGCGCCATCCTCACTCCCAGACCCTGAAGCCGCCGAACCCTCACCCTCACGACCCCTGGATGCACGCGCGCCTGGCCGGCCGGCAGCCGCGCGCAGCACCTGCTCCAGGGCTGCGAGAGCAGCGGCACGCCGCTTCTGCTCCTGCTGGAGCCACGCCATCGGCCCTGCCTCCAGCGATGGCAAGCACACCGCCAAGTCGCTGGTCACGCTCGGCGGGAGCATGTCCCCCTCCCCGTCCACGTCCGCACGCACCCGCGCAGACTCGGGGCCGGGCAACCCCACGCTGAACCCGTGGTAGTGCAAATTCCCTCCCGCGCCACACTCGGCCCTGGCCATGGCCATGTACTTGAACTGCTCAGAGTGCGGCAGCACTGCGGGCATCACCATCCGCATGTTCAGCTCCACCCGCAGGGCCATCATGTACGCCACCAGATCCGGGTTGTCCCTAGCGAACCGAAAGCGCTCCTCTCGCCCGTCACCCACCCAATCCCCGAGGGCGCGCTCCCCTGCCGCCCGCGCCCCCCGGCCTCCTCCCATGCGCTGAATGTCAAACGCGGCACTGTAGAACGGATTCTGCGTCCACCAGATGGACGGGTGCCGGCCGAGCCCGACAACATCCGGCACGAGAGGCCGCCTGCGCTGAGTCCGCCCGTTCCCCGCCGGCAGGTCCATCTCGCGCAGGAACCGCCTGCCGACAGGCTCCGCGCCGTCCGCCAGAGGGCCCTCGACCCAGGGCGGGTGCCAGGACAGGTGCTTCACGGTACTCTGCAATTTCTTGGACTCATAGGACCAATGCATCGTGGTCGAGGGCACGTCGCGCCCAACGTTCGCCAGCTGACCCACCAGGATCCGCACCCTGTCCTCGCTCTCCAAGATCTGCCTGAGCCCACCCTTGGTCATCACACTCGGGCCCTGCACCGCGAGCCCCGCCCGCCTGTACATGGTCCGATACACGCCGAAGCCCTTCGCCCGGGCCTCGTGCAGGAGCAGCACGTTCACCATGGCCCACATCACGCGCTGCCCACGCGGACCACCAACGAACTGCCCGGTGCGGTAGCGCATCAAGTGCTGCACCCACTCCTGCACGGAGACCCGGCGAGGGCGGTCCTCGAAGAGGTCGCCGATGCCCATCGGGAACTCCAACGGGAACGCCCTCGCGAAGCGACCGACGGAGCGCGCCGGGATCGGGTCGTCACTCTGGCCGGGCCTCCCGTAAATCATCCGCTCTCCCGTCCGCGCGACCGCCTCGTCCTCGTCAAACTCCGGCAAATTCTCCTCCACGCACCCCGTATCCTTGTCCTGAGCAGCTCCCACGAACCTGCCAGCCATGGCCAACTCCAGCATCACATCGTCCAGGACCGCCTCCGGAGTCACGCCCCCGTCTGGGTCAGAGAACGGCCCCCCGACCCGCGGCCCGATCCAGTCCACGAGGAAATCGACGCGCACGCACTCCACGGGCACCCGATCCCTCTGCACGGCCACCACTTTGCTCTCCCCCCGCGCCGCGTCCAGCAAACGCCCGAACAGGTCCTCCGTCGTCTCGTCATCACCAAACTTCAGCCCCTCCAACTGGCCCTCCGCCTCCGGCTGCAGCCCCGCCCACCATCGCTGCACAGCCCCGCCGTACCTGAAGTGCGCCTTCTCGAGCCAAGCACTGAACACATCGTGATCGACGGCCATGGCCTCGTCTCCGTCCCCGAAATCGAACTGATCCTCATCTGCCTCCTCGGCACCACCGTCGCTCGCGGCGTCCTGGCCGCCCTCGTCGCCACGCTGTGCGCCGTCGCCGTCGCGAACTCTCGCCCCGCGCTGAGCCTCGTCACGCGGCCCCACGAAGTGCACGTCGAAGCCCGCGGCAATGAACTGCCGCGGCGTGACGACGTCGACGCCACACGGAACAGTATCCCTGGCAATGGCCTCCGCCCGAGTCACCGGCCCCGGCCCCTCGGCGTCCCCCGCCTCGTCCCCCGACAGCACGGCGCCGTCGTCGCTCTCCTTCGGCGCATAGCACCGGATGATGTCGTCGTCCGGCAGCACATCAAACAAACGCGGGTCGTAGTACTTGTGCATGGGCTCATTCGCAGCGCCGCCCAGGCGCCAGGGCCCGTACGTGCCAGCGAACGCGCACAGCGCCCGCAGCAGGTGCCCACAGTAGCGCCAGCGCACGTGCAGGCCCTCGACCACCTCCTTCCCGAAACCAACGTTCCGCCGCAGCATCAGACTGAAGGGCACCTGCCTCGGGTGCCAGGGCAGCATCACCCGCGGCTCCACGTTCTCCTGAAGCTCCCTCCCCCTGCCGCCATGGTCGCAGTCGATGATCACTTCCCCACTGAGCAGCACCTCCGCAACCCGACCGGGAAACACCAGGCGCCCGTACACGTCCACGCCGAAGCGCTGCCGCTCCTCGTCCGTGCTCCCCGCGGCCATGCGCTCCGGGCGGTGCGGGTCGTCGGGGCGCTCGCCAGGTCCGCGCACCGAGTTCACGCGATCCCCGACGCGGTACCCCTTCCTCAGCTCGTGACGCCGCGCGAACCCGGCCACATCCTGCGGGAACGAGATGATGTTCTTGCGGAACTTGCGCAGCCCTGTCCGAGACACGGTGGCCAGATGCACCTGCATGTGGTCCAGAGCAATAAGCAGACTCTCCGTGAGCGTGGCCTGGTCGAACAGGTCGCGCAGGTCATCGGAGGGGAACCGGAAGCACGGGTCCATGTGATTCTGCGCGGTGCGGAGACCCACCACCTGACACAGGTCGTCTTCCGTGGGCGCGGCCGCCGCCTGCTTGTCCAGATCCCGCCTGCACCGCATGCACACGCCCGCGCACTCCAGGGCGACGCCATCCGGCGGGTCGCTCGGCGGCACCTCGTCCCACTCGGCCACCTCCGTGCTGCACGCAGCCAGCCCGTCCCCGCCGCGACGGAGCAGCACACAACAGAAAAGCCAGCGAGGCGTAACGGCGGGACGTCTGGCCAGGGCGCACTATTAAGCAGATGGCAAGCCTCTCACACGTCAGTTGAACAGTACCAACACAGCAACAATCAAAGCAGCAAGCAAAAGCAGCAACAAACACACAAGCACAATAAAGCATCTCATCCGCGAGCTGGTCCGGCGGCTCGAAGGCAGGGTGGAACGCCGGGAACCGCTCCTGGCACTCGTGGCACATGAACTTCACCATGCGCGTCAGGATCGCCTGCGCCGCCTGCACGGCCCGCACGGACGCATCGCGCAACTGCACGTCATACTTCGCCACGCGCAGCGGCACCGTCTTCAGCGCCGGCAGCATGCACTTCTGGTGAACGTCCCCTGCCTCGACACGGCCTCGGTGATCCAGTTTGGGCGTCAACGCTCCCGCGGTTCCAAACACATCGCGCAACCCCGCCTGCGGTCGGAACTCCCAGTGGCCAGCCTCTGGCGCGCCTGCAAACACAAACACTTCCCGCTTCCCTGGGCGCGCGCGGTCGCCCGGGGCCCACCGACTTCGGAGCACAACCCTCAAGTCATTCCCGTACCGACCGCGCTTCTTCGCCGGGCGCCCTCGACCACGCCCCGCGCGACCCGCCCCGCGCGCTTCCTGACCGGCCTGATGCAACGCGTCGAGCCCCTCTTTCGCAGTGCGCTCGCCCGCGCCGCCCTCAGGCAGCAGCCCCGCCACGGCCGCGCCCTCCTGCAGCTGGCCCACCCAGACGCGCCCAGGGTTCTCCCCCTCCTCCGCTCTGCGCCCCCGCGGGCCCTGGCCCCGCCACCACGCCCCCGCCATGTGCGCGGGCTCTGTCCACCCGGCAGGCCGCTCCACAGGCAACACGACCACGTCGTCATCCCGAACCACGTTCGCTGCGAACCCAGCCGCGACACGCGACTCGCGCTGCCACAGAGCCTGGAAATCGTCCGCATCGCCCCCGTCCGGGTCATCGCAGCACCGCACCGCCCGCCACTGCGCCCCGCCGCTCTCGGACACGACCGGCGTCTGCAACATACTACACTCGAAACGCACTCGGGGCCACTTCGAGCGACGACGAATATCCTCCTCCACGGCTATCGCCTCCCAAGACGAACGCTCCGCGCTCGGATCACGACCGCGCGCGCGATCCTCCATCTCCAACAGCACGCGCCCGAACCGCCCTGGCCGCCCCGGCTCCATCAGCGCACCCCACAACTTGTCGCCGTCCGACCCCTGGATCCGAAAACTACCCCGGTCGCACTGACGACACGACACCAGGTACTCGCGGACGGCACCGACCAATGCCAACATGCGCTTGTCCTTGAGGTGGGGCACGGACGCAACTGCCCACGCCCGCACATCCCCACCTCCGGCGCGACGCGGCGCGCTCCCGCGCCCCTCCTCGGCCGCTCGCGCCTCTGCCCAGTCTGCCTCCGTCGGCGGCCCAGCACCAGCGAAACGCACCAGCTCCGCATCGAGCGCGCTGCGCAGCTCGCGCGGCAGCGGTGCCGCGTCTTCTTCCGAGGCGCACTCATGATCTGACGCAGAACGCTCGTCGTCGCAATCCGACGCCGATAACTCCGCCATGCCGCCGCAGGCCTCGTCACCACCGCCCTCCTCATCCACGGCTCCGCGGACCGCACCGCCCGCTTCGGCCCTCTCTTCGGCGGACGTCTTGCGCTCGAGTCTCCGGCGCCCCCGGCGCGCCTCCGGCACCTCCGCGCCCCCTTCGCCAGCTCGCCCCTCCTCCGCGCCCCAGCGCCCCGCACCGCTCTCAGCGGCCTCTGCCTCGGACGTCTTGCGCCCCAGCCGCCGCTTCCGCGCCCCGCCGCGCACCGCGGCGGGCACGGCAGCCTCCGCCTCGGACGTCTTCCGCCCCAGGCGCCGCTTCCGAGCGCCGCCGCGCACCCCCCCCCCACCGCCGCCCTCGTCCGCGCCGCCGCCCCGCTGCATCGCACCCTCCACGGCGTCGCCGCCCTCCCCACCGAGCGCAGCGCCCTGGTCTCTCGACGCACCAGCCGCCGCACACCGATGCGCCGCCCCCCTCAACCACTCCTCCCAATCCAAGTCGGCGTCGCGAACCCTGTAGTACTCATCCCCTCGCGCGCGCGCAGCGCAGGCAGGCAGGAGCAGGCGCCAGCAGTGGCACTGATCGCACTGCGCCCAATTCCGCAGACAGAACAAGTGCGACGCCCCGTCGTCGGCTCCCGCGCACGCCTCGGGCCCGGCGCCGCCGTCGCCGCCCCCCTGCGGATCCTCTTCGGGCGCATGCCCCATTTTCTCGTTCGCGTGCAGCCTGTTTTCCTTCGAACGCGGATCAATGTGCGGATAGCATTGCGGGCCTGCAAACTTCGCCATGTACTGCTGCGTCATCGGATACCTCGCGATTTCTGCGGAGGTCAAAGTCAGAGCCTCCATGCAATCCTTCTCAGTACAGTCCACTTCGGAAGTGCGCAGCTGTGCCAGAAACTTGTTAAACACAGGCCTGCTATACCACATGAAATTTTTCCCACCCCCGCACCCATTGTACGACTCCCTCTCGGACCCGAACCGAGTAGTTCCCTCCCCGCAGCGATCCTGCAGTGTCCGCACCCCTGCCCCCTTCTCGTATACGAAGCCAGAACGGCCATAGTTCTTATTGAGTCGGAGATTGTCATGGACTTGCTTGAGGCACTGCTCGTACTCACTGTTCGTTAACACAAATCGCCGGTGCTCGTCAACCTCACACAAGGACTTCAGCTCAGGCTTCATCTTCGACGCCACGTCCCACATCGCGTGCCGCGCGTACCACTGCTTAGATGGCTTGTTCGCCTTGAGCGCGAACTCCTTGAACTTATCCAACGCGCCTGCAGGAATCGGGCCCCTGACGCGCCCGTGCGGGCACCCATATCGAGCGCACTTCCCGCACACGTCGCTCCCCGTCTTCGGCCGAAACCGGCACTGCTCTCGCCCCCAGCCCCCCCCCCACATCAGCCCTTTGCAGCGGTCCTCGTCCACGTAATCCGGCTGGAACTGCCGGGACTCTGCCTCGGACGCAAGCACCCCGTCCGCGGCCCCGCGCTTCCGGCGCGCTCTCCGGGCGCCGCGCGGACGCGCGGCCGGCCCGCTGCCATCGCTTGCACCATCGTCAGCACCCCCGACGTCCACGGTCACTCCAGGGATGACAGGCATCTCCTCGCCAGCAGAATCGCTCGGCGGCGCCGCGGCCGAAGCCGCGCCCCGAAGAGCGCGCCTCGCAGCCGCTGCCTGCGGTGCGACGGCGTCCGATCGCGCCCGAGCAGCCCCCGCGTCATCCTCTTCCACCGTAACCCCTGGAAGCATCGGCATGTCCTCACCCGAATCGCTCTCGCCCCCAGACGCACGGCCGCGCGTGGCGACCGCAGCTGCAGGTCGACGAAGCACGGACACCCCCGCGGCATCGCCCGAATCGGCATCGTCGACGGTGACTCCCTGGATGACTGGCATGTCCTCGCCAGACGACGACGGCGCCCCATCCTCACAGGTCGCGCGTCGCTCCCGCGCAGCAACGCTCGCCATGACGTTCGGGTTCTGCGCACCGCGGAGATGCGCACCTCGCTGGCTTTTCGCGGCGGCCTTCTTTTTCGGCGCACTCCTCTTCGGCGCGCCTGCAATCGACCGCAGCCACGGCGCGGCGCCTGCGTCTCCGAGAGATACGCCAGCGGCCAAGAGACCGTCCACATCAACGACCGTCGCGACATGGCCCTCTGGGTACCACACAACGCTGCCGATCTCGGCCCCCCCCGCGGAACCCAAAAACCACGCGCCGGAACACTCCCCACGCAGTAAACCAGCTGCACTCTCCGCCTCATAGACTCGCATCCTCGAACGGCGCGCCTCCAGCCAATCCTGCACGATAGCAAAGTTCGCCTTCTCCGCTGCGTCACCGCACGCCCCAGCTCCGGAATCATTAGCGCACTGCAACTCGAAGAAGCACCCCGCCTGCGCGCGCGCGCCAGCACCCCCGCACCGAGCGACACTCAATTGCAGACACTTATTCCGCCACGGCCCCGGGCGATCTCCCGCATCAACACCTCCGAGTCGCCCCGACGCGACGCCACGTCTAAGGCGCCGCCGCCACGCGCGGGGCGCGCCAGACCCCCCAGCAGCACCGAGTCGTCCCACGCGGGAACACACATCCCAGCAAACACCGCCCAGCGCGGCGAAGACACAGGCCACGCGCAGAGCCGCATCGCCAACGCACTGCCCCGCCCTCTGCGACGCCCTCCAGGCAGCGCCCCCCACGCACTCGTCCGCGCCCCGGCCCGCCCTGGCCTTGGCAGCGCCGATGCCAATGCCGGGGGAGAACCTGCTCGCGCACACGCGCCGCCCCCCGCACCTCCGCGCGGAGAGCCCACGCAGGCCACAGTAAAACCACTTGGCGACCCGAACCTTCGCGGCAGACGGCGCCGCATCGGACGGAGCGTCCACGTCGCGCCAGAAGCTCTCTCTCTCTCTCTCTCTCTCTCTCTCTCTTTCTCTTTCCACATCCGCGCGCGCGCCATCGCGCGCGTCACAGCGCGGCCACCCGAAAGAACTTGTGGCCTTGGCGGGAACAGACCCAGCGCAGCAAAAACTGAAACTGCAATCAGCGCAACTTCCCCGACTGACAGCGCAGACACCCGCGCTTCCAGAGACGACAGCGCCACGCGCGGGGTGGACACCGAATCGACAGCCCGCGCCGCTCGGGCATTCAGAAACTGCTGCAGTCGCGCGCTTCTCCGCCCCCCCAGCGCCGCGCGGGACACCCGGGCACGCCGCGGCGACTCATCGCGCGCACGCGGCGACTCATCGCGCGGAAGTAGGCGCGGCACGACTGGAAGCGGGACACGGACCGCCATCTCTTCGTTACGCGCCGCCGCCGCCTCCGTCCGCCGCGCCCACTCCGCCTCCCGCCGCGCACAGCGCGACCTCCGAAGCGACGCGCGGCACGCCTTGCGATTCGCTTTCTGCTCGCGCTGCGCTGCCTCCCAGGCGGCATCATCCACGACTTCCTCCCTGATCACGTCGTGCTCTGCGCGCAAGCTCTCACGCAGCCGGTCCTCCCACTCCACAGATCCCCCCAGCTGCGGGGCGCGCTCCGCGCCCCGCACAGACGGAGCCCGGACCGAAGGCCAACGCCACTGCCAAAGAGGAAGCCGGGACCGGGGCTGACCAGACGACGTCGTCACCTCCAAACCAATCGTCGTCATCGTCATTCTCGTCGTCGTCGTCACAATCGCTGGCGGCAAAAGCATCAAGTTCCCCCGCGTCGAAATCCTCTATAAATTCACGGCCATCACTGCTTTCCCCCGGCGAATGATCAGCGAGCCGCGCTGGGACGGGCAAAGCGACGGAATCCGAGGCCCGCGCGATCCCGCCTGGCAAGACCGGAGCCGAAGCCCGCGACGCAGCCGGACCCTCCTGCGAAAAGTCCGAAAGAAACTCTCCCTCCCAGCGCCCTGACC
>CAUYUJ010002105.1:71995-93370 GCA_963575745.1 Prorocentrum cordatum | reverse complement strand
AAAGGGAGTTCTGTCCATCCCCTATCATCCCCTACTGGGGCCCTCTCGGGCCATCTTGGCGCCCGCGCTCCTTACAAAGAAGAAAAAACTGGACAGGCTCAGATTTTCGTAGCTCCGCGCGGACTTCTCGGATCGGCGCTGGGCCCCCCTGGCGGCGCCGCCCCGGGGGTCCAGCGGCGATCCAAGACATCTACGCGGAGCTCCTGCTCTAGGCCTCCTAGGTGGGGTCGGAGTAGGCGGGGCCGGAGGATCGCGCCGTATCGCCGATGCATCGACGAAGCGGCTCGATGTGTAGCCCGATGCGCTTCGCGTCGACATCGCCGATGCATCGCCGACGTGGACGATGCATCGCCGGTGCATCGTCGATGCATCGCCGATGCATCGGCGAAGCGGCGCGAGCTTCCGACACCGTGTGCTCCGACCCCATCTGGGAGGCCTCCACAGGAGGCGCAGGCGCAGATCAGCCAGAACGGCACCCGCGCCACCTACAAGGTTTCTCCGGGAGAGAAGGCCGGCCGAGGCCACGGCTTCCGGCCTTACGGAGGGGGTCGGGGATGGACAGAACCCCCACCCTGACACGTCGATTAGTGAATTGTCCGTTTTCAGTTCTCGAGAGGGCGCCGCGGCCGTCATTTTCCAGCCTTGCGCCCGCCAGGTTTGGGCCCGAGGTCGTTTTCACTAAACCACGTTTTACTAAAGGGGGTTCTGTCCATCCCCGAGGGGGGCCCCCTCGGCGCCACGGCGGAGCGCAGCTCGGAAGACGGGTGCACTGAGGCCCTGGCGGGGGTCCGTCAAGCAGTGGCGAGGCGTCCCAGCTCGCCCATAGGCCTACCAAAGAATGCTCGAAGAACCTTATGTGGTCTGCACGAAATGTTCTGAGAAGATGTCCGGCTGGGATTGTCTTGTTTTCACACATCGGGTTTATGTTCTAAGAACATCGTTTTTGTTGTTCGAACGTTTGTGGGTTCTAAAAACGTTTCGTGGTAGGCCTATAGGAATGGCGGGACGGTCGATCCCTGCTCGAGTCCAGGGACCGGTTTTGAGCTGCAGCTGTCTCAACTCGCCCTGCTCCGAGAGGTCGGCAGGACCGACCACCTGGAGCCGACGTGGCTGGATGCCGCCGCACTGCGAGGAGCCGTGGCATCAAAGGGGCAACGACGGGGGGTGGTACCTTTTTGGGCGACGTAAGAGAGACGGCTCCCACTGCGCGAACACTGGCGCGAGTGCTGTCCGCGTGAGGTCGCGTCTGTACGCCATCGTTTCCAAGGCAGCACGCCGCGCTGGCGTCCCGCGTAAGAGCCGCCGCGTAATGTCGCCGTGTTTTCGCGCGTGAGCTCCGCTTCCTCTAATCATTCCAGTTGTTTCTTTAAGTCATGTCGGAGACCACCAGGGCAAATTTGGCCCACGTGATATCGAATCAAACTGAGTTCACGGCAATACGATCGGCGGAGCTTGGGGGCTTGTCGCCGATCTATCGGCGGTGCACCGCGCGCGGTGCACCCCCCCCGTCCACAGTCACGACGCCGAAATGAGAGACAGCTCTTGTTCGCAGGTGGCTCGCTCGCTATTTCTTGCAGCTCCTTCCATGGGTGTTCCTCCCGGCGCTCCTCGTGCGCCCAGGAGCTTCCGGGGCCCAAATGGAGCTCCGCTCTTTACTCCGCGTTCTTTACGGCAGCAGCTCGACTGCAGGGACAGGGAGGCGCCCCCCCAGGTTTCCCCCGGTTTCCTCATCCTCCTCGATCATCCATCATTCGTCATCCTTCACGGTCCTCATCCTCCTCGATCCTCGATCCTCATCCCCGTCCTCGATTTCTCACCTTCCTCATCCTCTTCTCTGGCAGCCGCCTCTGCGGTTTCCCCTGGACGCTGCTCCGCGCCCGACGCGCGCGGGCGCAGCTGGGGACGGAGTAGGCCCAACCCGTTCCGAAAGGGGGGGGGGAGGAGGAGAAAAAAGGCCACCCATTCTCCGACTTAAACCATCCTCAGGAGTGAGGAGAGGAGGAGAAGGAGGAGGAGGAGGAGGAGGAGGAGGAAAAGGAGGAGGAGGAGCAGGAGGAGGAGGAGGAGGAGGAGAAGAAGAAAGGCCACCCACTCTCCGACCTAAACCCTCCCGAGGCCCACCGAGGAAAGAGAGGAAAGGTGGGAGGGAGCGGCCGGGCCTCTCAAAAGCTGTCGCAGTTGTCGCACCGAGGGCGGCGCACCTTGCGCGTATTACATTGTACACGGCGTGCCTTATGCGTAGCACTGTAGACGTCATGCGTCCCAGGCATTCAGCACAGTGGAGACCCATGCCAAGAAGCACCCTCCTCCCCCTCTTCCTTCTCCTCCTCCTCCCCCTCTTCCTCCTCCTCCTCCTCCCCCCCTCCTCCTCCTCTCCTCCTCCTCCTCCTCCTCCTCCTCCTCCGCCTCCTCCTCCTCCTCCACCTCCTCCTCCTCCTCCTCCTCCTCCTCCTCCTCCTCCTCCTCCTCCTCCTCCTCCTCCTCCTCTCTCCTCCCTCCTCCCTCCTCCTCCTCCTCCTCCTCCTCCTCCTCCTCCTCCTCCTCCTCCTCCTCCTCCTCCTCCTCCGCCTCCTCCTCCTCCTCCTCCTCCTCCGCCTCCTCCTCCTCCTCCTCCTCTCCTCCTCCTCCTCCCCTCCTCCTCCTCCTCCTCCTCTCCTCCTCCTCCCCCCCCCCCCTCCTCCACCCGCCCTCCTCCTCCACCCCCCTTTCTCCTCCCCCTCCTCTTGCTCCTCCTCCTCCCTCCTCCTCCTCCTCCTCCTCCCTCCTCCCTCCTCCCTCCTCCTCCTCCTCCTCCTCCTCCTCCTCCTCCTCCTCCTCCTCCTCCCCCCCCTCCTCCTCCACCCGCCCTCCTCCTCCACCCCCCCTTCTCCTCCCCATCCTCCTGCTCCTCCTCCTCCTCCTCCTCCTCCTCCTCCTCCTCCTCCTCCTCCTCCTCCTCTTCCTCCTCCCTCCTCCCTCCTCCTCTTCCTCCTTCCCCTCCTCCGCCTCCTCCTCCTGCTTGCCTCCAGTGTGCCGTGGGTTTCTTTGATCTCGATGGTTTTGTCGTGGAGAGCGTGACGTTCCCACACCAAAAGTTCATGGACGCCTGGGGGTCGCAGGGTTGCGTTTCTTGTGGGCGTTTCTTGTGGACTCGCCATAAGAAAAGCATTGGTTTCAGGTAGGTCGGTCTCGCCATAACTAGTAGACTAATGTCGAAGAGGCGTTCGTCCTTGAACATTTTGGGAAGAATTGTGTACCCCATGACTGGCCTCCAGAAGCTGCGAGGTCCTATAAGCGCTCGAGCACGTAGTCGTTGTGGATCGGAGCGTGATTTTGGTAGGCTCGCTCCTTCTCTTGGAACATGACGGCGAGCAGCGTCTCGGGGTACTTGTCGACGGGCTCGGCGTACTCTTTACGCGAATGGCCGTCGATCCCGATCTGAATGCCCAACGCTCGGTGATGGTTTCCCACGTGCCCAAAGTACCTTCGAGGCCATTGTGGCGCTGCTGGCCTTTCAGCCCGATTCCGCAAGCTGGCACCCTTTGACGTAGTCCTTTGTGTACAAGGACTTCAGAATGTTCTTGTAGTCCGACTAGTTATGCTGGTGGTTCTCGTAGCTCATGTGGTTGCCCTGGTCGCGCTTGCATTTCAGCTCGTCGCCTTGGTATGTTTACGGGAGGCATTCGTAATGTTGTTTGTTTCCCGCGTAGTTCCAATTGTGGCTTTCCGCAGATGGCCTTTGTAGCTGAGCTGGTGGCTCCCGGAGGTCTGCAGCTGGGCCTTGCAGTTCGGTTCGTCGCCCTAGCAATGTTGCAGAAGGTGTTTGCAGTTCTCCCTGTAGTCCGCGAAGCTCTGGTTGTGGCCCTGGTAGCTCAGCAGGTGGCCCTCGTAGCTCTCGTAGTTCAGCTGGCGGTCATCGGAGCCCTGCCTGTGTTGCCTGTGTGTGCCCTGGTAACTCAGCGCGTGGTCCCAGTAGCTCAGCACGTGGTCCTCGTAGCTCAGCTGGTGGATGTCCTTGCTCAGCAGGTGGTCCTTGCAGTTCAGCTCGTCGCCCTGGTAGGTCTGCGGGAGGTGTTCGTAGATTGTGGTCCTCGTAATTCAGCTGGTGGGTCGCGGAGTTCTGCGTCTGGTCCTTGCCGTTTAGTTCGTCGCCCTAGTCGTTCTACATGAGGGTAAGATAGGGTGTCTTGTAGTCCGCGTAGTTCTGACCGTGACCCTGGAAGCACAGCAGGTGGCCCTCGTAGCTCGCGTGGCTGTGCCTGCGGTCCTCGTGGCACAGATGATGGTGCCTGCGGCAGCTCGGCTCGTGGTCCTCGAGGCTCAGCTGGTGACCCTCGCAGCGCCGCGCGCGGTCCCCGTGGTTCAGTTGGTACAGTCAACGCGCATAGTAAGGACGCGCGCCTTTTCTAGGGTACCCATGTGTTCTTGCCTCTGCGGCCCGTCCTTTGCTGTTTCCCCTGGCCAGCCTCTCAGGCCGCCGCCCAACAAATCCCAACCTCGGCCTCCAAGGGTCTCGCGTCCTTACCACCCGTCCTTGCTATACGTTCTCACTGTAGATCGTGGGGTCTTGCTTGTGGCTTTCGTGGCTCCGCGTGCGGTCCTCGTGGCTCCGTTTGGTGGCCCTCGCGGCTCGGCAGGGGGCCCCCGCAGCGGGGCGGGCGGGTCCTGCAGTAGACTGCTGGCCGTGGCTCTCGGGGCTCGGCGTGTGGCCCTCTCGCAGCGCAGCCTGCAGCTCTCGCGGTGCCGCGGGTGGCGCTCGCGGCCCTGCGTCTCGTGGCTCGGCTCGCAGTCCTCGTCCTGGCATCGCTCGGACGTGTGCATTTTGCCTTCGGCGAGGACCATCGAGGAGCATCCTTGATCACTTGGCGAAGAAACCACACGAAACCGAAAAAAGTACGGGGAATGGACGTCCGAGCGATGGCCCGGCCCTGCGTCTCGTGGCTCAGCTCGCAGGGGGTCGTAGCCCAGGGGGTCGCAGGAGGACAGGCGGTTCTCGAACACATTCGTTGTACTATTCGTCGTAGGCGGTGCGGCCGTTGTCAGCCCGCACCCTCACGACGACATACTTAGTAACCCTTTCGGTATTTCCGGTCGTGTCGTTCCTGGTGTCGGTCTTGGTGGCGTACTTTGTGTCGTTCTTGGGTTGCCAGTTACGCAACTCAGCTCTTCCTCAGGCTGCACATTACGCAGCTCATTCCGTTCTGTAGACGCCGTCATGAAGGCGGTCGTAGCGATGGCCACGATGTCGTTAAGGTGTGGTTGTAGCCCGTGCCGGATGAGGTAGCCCGTTCTTTTGAGAGTCGCATCGGTTCATATTTCTTTATGTGGGTATGGTCTCGGCATATTGCCATGAGTCTCCATCGAGATGAGTAGGCCTCGTAGCCGATGTTGTGGACGTCCAGCTTGTGGTTGGTCAGCTGGTAGATGACCTTCCTCTCCCATGTGATCACCGTCTCTCCGCTGTTCACCTTCATGTGGTTGGTGTTGTTGTTTGTTATGGTGGTGGTGTGTTTGGTGGTGATGGTGTTGTTGGTGTTGTTGGTGTTAGTGTTGTTGCTGATGTTGTTGCTGCTATTGTTAATAGTGTTGTTGCAGATGGTGCTGCTGTTGGTGTCGGTGGTATTGTTGCTGGTGTTGTTGGTGTTGCTGTTGTTGCTGCTGTTGCTGTTGTTGCTGCTGCTGTTGTGGGTGTTGTCGTTGTTGTTGTACACGTTGGTGCGCGCGCCGCCAATGGCGGCGGCGCCAACGGGCCGCCGGTCTCTTTCCGCAGATGTTTGGGAGCGCCCTGCCCCCTGCAGGGGCCAGAATGGCCCTCTTCCTCCTCCTCCTCCACCTCCGCCTCCGCCTCCGCCTCCTCCTCCTCCTCCTCCTCTCCTCCTCCTCCTCCTCCTCCTCCTCCTCCTCGCCTCCTCCTCCTCCTCCTCCGCCTCCTCCTCCTCCTCCTCCTCCGCCTCCTCCTCCTCCTCCGCCCCCCCCTCCCCCTCCCCCTCCCCTCCTGAGCCGCCGCCACCCCCGCCAGGAGCCGTGACCTCCGGGGAGCGCTCCCCGACCATGAGCGTCCTCGGGCAGGAGTGCCGGCTCTTCCCCACGGCCGCCAGCGTTCTCCGGCTGCCGGAGGCGGGAGTCCCGCCGCCCCCGATCATCGGGGGCCCCCACGCGGAGCGGTGACCACACCACGGTGCCGTAGGTGTTCGGACGTGTTCCTTGGTTCTTGGGGGCGTTCTCGTCGAGAGCGTTCCGGGGCTTCCCGGATCGCCCCGAACGACCGCTGGAGAACTGGGCTGGGGCCCGGAACCGAACAGGCGGAGGAGGGCAAGCGTGGTGAGTCAGTGGGGATTCGTGGTCACCGCACGGTTTTGGGACTCGGGCCGTTCTCCGAGGACGCCTCGGGCGACCAGGGCGTCCCCAGACCGTGCGGTGACGGACCGCGCGGTGAGGTCGCTGGAGGTCCCGAGGTCACCATGCGGTCCGTCACCGCACGGCTTTAGGGCCCCGAAAATACAGTTTGCCCCTGAAGTGTACAGGAGGGGGTTGGGAGCGCGCCCCCCCGGCCTCTTCTCAGGTGGGAGGAACATGGTTCCCGGCGGCGACAGATTTATATTCGTCCCGCCTCGGCTCTTGGCCCCCAGCCGGCGCCCGTGGACCCCTCCACGGGCGCAGCCTGAAAGCATCGCCCCCGCATTAGCAGCGCATGTAGCGGGCGCACGAAAGCGAACGGGGAAGGGAGGGGCGGCCGTCGAGATGGACATAGGGGCACGCAAGCCTTCATTACAAGTTGTATGGCCCACAAAGTGCTTCATTATTCTTGAACCCACGTCAGGCTCAGGGGGGAGCACGTTAGTCGAAAGGTTTCGAGTTTCCAGGCTTCCGGACGTGATCGTCGCCCCTCGGCGGCTTTCTCGCTTCGGAATGCCTTCCAGCTTCTGCGCCTCGCCGAGAGCGTTCCGGGGATGCCCACAGCGTCTCGACCAGCCGTTTGAGGTCCGAGTTGTGGGCCGAAAGCAGTCGGGGGCCGGTTGAGACAATGGCCGCCCTCCCTGGCATTTTTTTGTCCTTTTAGGCCTTCTGGAGGTGTCTCGTCGCCGCGGCTGCGTCCGCGGCGAGAAAACTGCCAGGACGGGCGCTGGGAGGGGTCCGGGTCCAGGAGCAGGTTTTCAGCGGACCTGCCCCCCCCTTTTGACTGGCTTTCTCGGTGCCCATCCAGCGCAGACCCTCCCGGCCGATTTCCAACCCTCCACCAAGACAGGACAGGCGCTCGGAGGGCGGTCGAGCCAATTGGAAAACCACTGGCCCTCTGCGAAATCATCTGGATACAGGGCCCCACCGACTGCTGGGGAGGAAGGGTGAGGAGAGGGAGGAGGAGGAGGAGGAGGAGGAGGAGGAGAAGGAATGCGAACCGGTCCGCATCACCGAGTCACCGAGGAGGGGGATGAGGAGGGGGATGAGGAGGAGGAGGAGGAGGAGGAAGAAGAAGAGGAAGAAGAAGAGGAAGAAGAATAATAATAATAAGAAGAAGAAGAAGAATCTGAAGAAGAAGAAGAAGAGGAGGAGGAGAGAGGAGGGGGGAGGGAGGAGGAAGGGGGGGATGACGAGGGAGGGGGAGGGGGAGGGGTTGCTGTGCGTGCGTTGTGTCCCGACCTCTTCCTCGCTTGGGGGCTTGCTCGCCCGTCACGCCGGCAGCGTCTTCTCCGCTGTCCCAATGCAGGCGCGCCCACCCCAACGGAGGCAGTGAGAAGATTTTCTGTGCTTGCAGAAGAAGAAGGAGGGAGGAGGAGGGAGGAGGGATGGGGAGAGGAGGGAGGGGGAAGGAGGAATGGGAGGAGGGAAGGGAGGGGGGGGAGGAGGGGGCAGGAGGGGGGCGGGGCATCGCGCCCGCCAGGTCAGAGATTGGCTCGGCATGTCCTCCGAAGCGGGTGCCGCGTGACGCGCGCCGCGCGCGCGAGCACCTCGCGGAGGGCGGCGGCGCAAAAGTTCCCAGGCGAAGCGCCTCCAGCTGGGCGCCGCCCAAGTGGGTCAGGGGCATGTTTTGGGAGAAGTATACGGGGACAAAAAGTGACAAAAACATAAAAACTCGGAGGTCCGCGCGGATTTCTCGGATCGGCGCTGGGGCCCCCCGGCGGCGCCTCCGGCGCCGCCACTGGCGCGCTCCGCACGCCAAGGAGGGGGGTCCAGCGCCGATCCGAGAAATCCGCGCGGACCTCCGAGTTTTTATGTTTATGTATTTTTTTGTTCCCCTAGGAAGGGGCTCGAGGCTTCGAGGCTTCGATGATTATTTTCGGGCGTGCCCGTCGCCACCCGGCAGCCTCGAGGCCTCTTGGGCCCGAGGGTTCGAGGGCTCGAGTTTTGTGCTCGGCCTTCGAGGCTTCGAGGCTTCGAGCTTTGTTGTCGGGCGTGTTCGTCGCTCCGCAGCAGCCTTCCGGCCTCGGGATGTGGTCCAGGAGCTGCGCCTTGCCCAGGGCGCTCCAGCGGCTGCCTGGGCCGCCCCGAGCGGCCGCCGGAGCGAGCTGTGGCCCGAAGACCAGGTGCAACGCTACGGGGGGATAAGCCCCGAAGGGGGGGACGCGACGCGTCCCAATCGAAGACTGGTCGCCGAAAAAAACCCAAAGCCGGAGAAAATAAAAAGGGCATAAACATAAATGTGTGGCGCTCCGCGCGTAGTTCTTGGATCCGCGCCTGGGCCCCCCCTGGCGGCGCCTCTGGCGCCGCCCCTGGCGCGCTCCGCGCGCCAGGGAGGGGGCCCAGCGCAGATCCAAGAAATCTGCACGGACCTTCGAAAGTTATGTGTTTCTTCTTCTAGGGATAAGCTCAGAGGGGGATGCAACGCGTCCCAATCGCCAATTGGTTAACGAAAGAAGCACGATAGCCCGCACTACCCATGAACGTGCGGTGGGCTGGGGGCGTCGTCGAAGAAGTGGGGCGGAGTTTTCGTCGTGGGGGGGGGAGTGGAGGAGTGGTCGGTGGTTCTTGCAGGTTTTCTCGCCTCGGGATGCCTTCCAGCTGTTGTGCCTCGTCGATCGTTGTCTAGGGGTGCCCAGGTCGTCCCCAACGGCCGCCAGGGAGGTCCGAGGTATGGCCCGAAAGCCACCAGGAGTCGAAGAGGGTGGTGAGGACTGGGGTGTAGATCTGCTGGCTGGGGCCGTAAAGATTCCAGGATGTCATGACCCCCTTTTCTTCTCTGTGCACTTCTTGGAATTTACAGCGCAGGTACATGCCAAGAAACACCCTGCTTGCCTCCAGGGTGCCCTGGGTGTCTTGGGTCTCCATGGTTTTTTGCTATGCGAAGCGCGACGTTCCCGCACCAAAAATCGATAGACGTCCTGGGGTCTCAGGGTCTGGCCCCTACCGGTCAGGCGTCCTTGTGTTTCGTGTGGAAGGTTTCTTGTGGTCGGGCCCCTACTGTGCACAACAAGTTCTGATTTGGGGGGGTCCGATTTGAGCTGTCTTGAAGGGTTCTGGGAGGTCTTGGGCCAAAGCCGCCCCTTCGTGGCTGGTCAGGGGTCTACGATGTTGCTCGACCCCCTCGCGTGTACTACAGAAAGCTCGGGGAGCGCGCCGGGGCCGTCCACGCCGAGGGCGCGCACGCCGCCTCGGCCCGCGACCCGCCAACCCCCGCCTGGCCAGGGCACCTCCCCCCTCGGCGCAAGCGAGAGATGGGCACCAGAGGGTCGGCGAGGCATCGAAGCTCGGGCGGGCGGCCCGCGGGGGGACCCAAGCAGGGGGCGCAGAGAAGAGGCCCCGAGGGGGGCCCTGCAGGGTCCCTGCTGGAGCCAGCGGGTGCCCAAGAGGGGCCCTCGGGGGCCCCTTTGGAGCCCTTCTCTTCAACCCCCGTGTGGGTCACCCCCCCGAGGTTCGAACCTTTCGGGGCCCTTCTCTTCACCCCCCCATTTTGGGGCCCCTTTTGGGGCCCTTCTCTCCGCCCGCCCTCGGTGCGATCCTCTTGCAGCCCGACTTGCGTCCAAACGTCGCCGGTGCAGCGTTGATTCATGCTCCGACCCGCCCTGCGCCAGCCCCCCGGTAGGAGTTGGGAGGCCGTCGCCAGTGCGGGGCAGGAGGAGGAGGAGGACGCGGAGGAGGAGCAGGGACGAGGGAGGAGGGACGAGGGACGAGGGACGAGGAGGAGGAGGACAAGAGGAGGAGGAGGAGGAGGAGGAGGAGGAGGAGGAATTCTAGCGGTTTGCAGAAGTTTTCTAGGGTCCCGGGGCGATCGAAGGCCTTCGAAGGTCTTCGGAGGGGAGCAGGAGGACGTTGTTTTTTATCCTGAGGTCCCAGGCCCGTCCACAATCGCTGCTCGCTTTCAGACCCGCCCATGTCTCTTACTCAGATTCGCCCATGCTCGCCATGATCTAGCGTGGCAATTGGCCCCCCGAGGAAGAGCCGCCAGTGGTGGTTTAAGGCCAGGTGTTGGGATGCCTCAGGCGTTCTGCTCGTCTGGTGTGCCATAGCCGTCTATGGCACACCAGACGAGCGATATAGCATACGTGGCACTTGGGCACGCCAACAGAGAGTCGCCAGGAGTGCTTTCATGTCACAATTCGCGGCCGGATAGTGGGTGTGTCTCGAGCGAGGCGCTCGTCTGGTGGGCCCGACCCCTCTCTTTTGAGACCCCATGGTCACCGCGATATAGCAGGCGTGACACCCCAGGGAGCAGCCGCCAGAGGTGGCTTCATGTCCCCAGTCGCGGCCAGCTTGTGGTGGTGTCTCTGGCGGTCTGCACGTTTGGCGCATCAGACTTCAGTCTTTTGAGGGCCCCATGATCTTGGCATCGCTCGGGCGTGTGCATTTTTCCTTCGGCGAGGACCATCGAGGAGCATCCTTGATAATTTGGCGAAAAAACCACGCACGCACAGGGAATGGACGTCCGAGCGATGGCCAGTAGCTGGTTCGAACCCCTGCACCTCCACACGCCTCGTGGCCCCTTAAGGGGAGGCCGCCGAGCGCATTCGTGCAATTCCTTTGTGAGTCGTGCTCCGGGGCGCACCCGCCGGATATCGTATTCTTCGCAGGATCCTCAGTACGAGGCGCCTGTTACTGCAGCGATGCCTCCGCCTCCTGAGGCTAGCCCGAGGCCTCGAGCTGGTTCGTCGGGAAGCTCGGACTAGACCGCGGGCGAGGCGAGGCTCCTCGGTAGCGGTTCGGATCTTGATGCTGTGACCTAACCTCGAAGAGGTCATCCTGGTCATTGCCGCCCTGGTCGCTCGTCGTGCGGCGCCCTGGGACAGTTCAGCACGGGGTCCTGTTGATCCTTATATGATATTTCATGCTCAGATGCAGTCATGTTCACATTCCTCCACACTCAGATTCACTCTCGCACCCACACACACAAGCACGCGTTCAGACTTGCTGGCACCCATACCCTCAAGCTCACTCGTACGCGGATTCACTCGCACTGAACCCCGCTCATGCTCAGACTCGTTCACACTCAGACCCCTCGCACCCAGACGCAATCGTATTAAGCGTTGTTGTCCTCCGATTCATATTCACTCACGCTCAGACTCACATTCAAAAGCACTCATGGTCAGACTCATTCGCATTCAGACCCAACGCATTCAGATGCGTTCATACCCAGATCTATCATAATCCGATCCGTTCAAAGGAAAGCTCACATTCGCATTCCCTGACACAAAGATTCACTGACAATTAAGCCCATTCACGCCCGACGTTCTCACATACAGACCCACTCCACCTGGACACACTCATACTGAGATTGGGCCCCCCGCGACATAGCCGGCGCGGCAGGCTTCCAGGTCAAGGTCAGGTTACGTGACCCCCCTGACCAGAAAGATAAAAATACCAAAGCCTTGCAGCGTTTCGTGAGCCCCCAGACCCGGAAAACGCGAAAAGCAACGCTTGTTCTCGGACCAGAGGAAAAAACATTAGCCTGGCGAAGGACCCAACCATATGCGGTTGTGAGTACCGCATGTGTGAATATCTTCTTCGGTGGCGCTCTCGATGGGGCCACGAACCGTATGAGGGGTGCGCCGAATTGCGTGGCGGGGTACGCAACACGAGCGAAGACGATAGGTCGAATTACAAGAGACTGAGCGCGGGTGAGTCTGAGAGCGAGTGAATCTGAGTGTGAATCAGTCTGCGCGCGAGTGAGTATATTTGCATGAATGCGAGCATGGCCACGCCTGGTGTGTGTATGTCTGTCTGTCTGTCTGTCTGTCTGTCTGTGTGTGTGTATGTATGTATGTATGTATGTATGTATGTATGTATGTATGTATGTATGTATGTATGTATATTTGTTTATATATATGTGTGACACTGAGTACTCGTGACACTGAGCGTGGCCGCTTCCAGAAGCTTCCCCTGGAACCCCGACAGCAGCGCCCGCACGCCGCGACGCCCGTGTCAGCACGCTCCTCAGGAGGATCGCGCCCGCTTCGTTCCCGTTATGTTTTCTCCTTCTTTGCCCGCGCACACCCGAGTCCAAGGCTGCTGGCGCGGCGCCGCACGGAGTCCCCGCGACGCGCGTCGGTCGCCCAGGAAAGGTCCCAGCGACGCGCGCGGGTCGTCCGCTGCGCGGAGCAGAGAGAGCTAGCTGGCTGGCTGATAGCGGACGTGCGGCCACGAAACGTGTGAGGGATGTCCCAAACATGGGCGGCGGCGCCATGCTAACTGCGCCCCTGGGACCTTAGGTGGAGCTCCATGTGGGGTCACGAAACGTGTGAGGGGTGTGCCAAAATGGGGCGGCGGCGCCATGCACTGCGCCATTGAGACCTCAGGTGGAGCTCCCTGTGGGCCACGAAACGCGTGAGGGATGTCCCAAAATGGAGCGGCGGCGCCATGCGAACTGCGCCACTGCGACATTCGGTGGGGCTCCCTGTGGGGCCACGAAACGTGCGAAGCGTGTGCAAAAATTTGGCGGCGGCGCCATGCAAACTGCGCCGCCAGGACCTTAGGTGGAGCTCCCTGTGGGGCCCCGAAACGTGTGAGAGAGTGCCAAAATTGTGCGGCGGCGCCATGCGAAGTGCGCCACTGGGATTTTAGGTGGAGCTCCCTCTGGGGCCACGAAGCGTGCGAGGTGTGTGCCAGAATGGGGCGGCGGCGCCATGTTCCTTATGGGGCCACGAAACGTGTGAGGCGTGTGCCAAAATGGGGCGGCGGCGCCATGCGAACTGCGCCGCTGGGACATTAGGTGGAGCTCCTTTTGGGGTCACGAAACGTGAGAGGGGTGTGCCAAAATGGGGTCGCGGCGCCGTGCGGTCTGCGCCACTGGGACCTTAGGTGGGGCTCCATGTGGGGCCACGAAACGTGTGATGGGGTGTCCCCAAAATGTGGCGGCGGCGGCGCGCGTGCGAACTGCGCCGCCAGGACCTTAGGTGGAGTTGCCTGTGGGGCCACGAAACGTGTGAGGGGCGTGCCAAAATGGAACGGTGGCGCTATGCGACTGCGTCACTGGCGAGGACCGTCGCCCCCTTCCTGCACCGCTTCGTGCGCGTAGGGAATTGTTCCAGCTGCTTCCGCAATTCTTCCGGCGGCCCTGCCAGGAAAAACTCGACGCGCGGCGCCCGCATGAGTTGGAGGTCCTCGTGTCGCCTGGGCGACGTCGGCCGAGGGAGCAGCGCGCCGGACAGCAAACGGCCCAGGGCGAGAGTCCACGAGACCGAGATAAGGTTTCCAAAACGTGTGAGGGGCCACGAAACGAGTGAGGGGTGTACCGAAACAGAGACATTATGAAGGCAGGGGCAAGGACTGGGAGAAGGGAGGAGGGGGAGAAGGGAGGAGGGGGAGGAGGGGGAGGAAGGAGGAGGGGGAGGAGGGGGAGGAGGAGGAGGAGGAGGAGGAGGAAGGAGGAAGGAGGAGAACGCGGTGCACCGTCTCTTCAAAACGAGGATCGAACACTACAGGATGGTTGGGAATAAAGACCAAGTCCTCGTAGCCTTTTGTGCGCCATCAAACCACAAGAAGCCAGACATGTTCAACGCAGTTGTGAACCCCCGGGACAACAAGTTATCCTGGCGAAAGACCCATTCATACGCAGATGTGAATACCGCAATTATGAATCTCTGAGCGCGAGTGAGCCCGATTGTGAATGAGTCTGCGTGCGAATCGGTCCGCCCATGTCGGTACTCTCGTCCGCTGCGCGGAGCAGAGAGAGCCAGCCGGTTGGCTGATAGCGGGAAAGACTGTGGCCGCTGGGCCTAAAGACGATGGGGGCGGAATTCCCGCGACGCGCGATGGTCGCCCCAAGAGGGTCCCAGCGACGCGCGCGGGTTGCCCGCGGCACGAAGCCAAACAGTCAGACCGTCGAGAGACGGCGAGGCTCGGGCGGGTCGTTTCTCAAGTCAACCCTTGCGGAAAAATTCGGTGAAACCCAGCTCCCTGGCGAGGGCCGTCGCCTCCCTCCTGCACCGTTTCGTGCGCGTAGACAACTGCTCCAGCTGTTTCCACAATCCCTCCGGCGGCCCTGCCAAGAGGAACTCGATGCGCGACGCCCGCATGAGCTGGAGGTCCTCGTGGCGTGTGGCGCGCGAGAGCAGCGCGTAGAGCTCCAGCCACCAGTCGTCGTCCTCCTTTTCGCCGTTCCCCACCTCGTGGCGGCCGCAGTCCAGAATGACGCCTGGGCGACGTCGGCCGAGGGAGCAGCGCGCCGGACAGCCGACGGCCCAGGGCGAGAGCCCACGAGACGGAGACGTCTCCAAAACGTGTGAGGGGCCACGAAACATACAATGTGCCAAAATAGGGCGGCGCCGCCATGCGGGCTGCGCCAGTGGGACCTTAGGTGGAGCTCCCTGCTGGGGCCACGAAACGTGTGAGGGGTGAGCCCAAATGGAACGGCGGTGCCATGCGGGTTGCGCCACTGGGACCCTATATGGAGATCCGCATGCGGCCACTAAACGTGTGAGGGGTGTGCCAAAATGGAGCGGCGGCGACATGTGGGCTGCGCCACTGGGACCTTTTGGTGGAGCTCCCGATGGGGCCACTAAACGTGCGACGGGTGTGCCAAAATGGAGCGGCGGTGCCATTCGGGCTGCGCCACTGGGACCCTAGATTGAGCTCCCGATGGGGCCACGAAACGTGTGAGAGGTGTGCAAAAATGGGGTCGCGGCGCCGTACGGTCTGCACCACTGGGACCTTAGGTGGGGCTCTCTGTTGGGGCCACGAAACGTGTGAGGGGTGTGCCAAAATGGGGCGGCGGCGCCATGCGAGTTGCGCCACCGGGACCTTAGGAGGAGTTCCCGATGGGGCCACTGAACGTGTGAGAGGTGTGCCAAAATGGGGCGGCGCCGCCATGCGAGTTGCGCCACCGGGACCTTAGGAGGAGTTCCCGATGGGGCCACTGAACGTGTGAGAGGTGTGCCAAAATGGGGCGGCGCCGCCATGCGGCCTGCGCCACTGGGACCTTAGGTGGAACCCGCTATGGGGCCACGAAACGTGTGAGGGGTGTGCCGAAACAGAGACATGCGGAGAGCAACGGCAAGGACGGGAAGGCGGGATGAGGAAGACGAAAAGGAGGAGGAGGAGGAGGAGGAGGAGGAGGAGGAGGAGGAGGAGGAGGAGGGGAGGAGGAGAGGAGAGGAGAGGAGAGGAGAGGAGAGGAGAGGAGAGGAGAGGAGAGGAGAGGAGGGGAGAGTAGGAGACGCGCGGCACCGTTTCTTCAACACGAGGACCCAACACCACAGGATGGTTGGGAATACTAATACGAATAACAACGCCTGGCAGCTCTTCGGGTGACCCAGGCAAGAAGTACCAGAACAACAGTCTCGTTGGACAAACATTACACACGGAACAATTCGCAAAATCATACAGCCCCACACCACAGCACCACACACCATACAATATGGCACAACACCACACAACACAACACCATACAACACCATCAGCATTCCGTGATGGCCTCCTCCAAGGAAGGAGAACCAAGAGATAGGACGACTAAGAAGAGTGAGGAACCAGATTTTAGTGTTGAGTGACCACAGTCATGTCTGTGTACGCCCGTTCCCTCTTTGTTTATCACCTCATCACCATCATCATCAGCATCATCATCATCGTTATCCCCCTCATCCGTCCTCTTTCACTGTCCTCCGTCATATGATCAGATTGGTGACCCTCTTGTTTTACTGCCTCCTTTCCTGAATAAACAATCCTCCCCCCTTCTTTATCATCCGACTCCCTCATCCTACTCCACCTGTCCTCTTTCCTCCCCCCCTCCACCTCCGTGCCACCATCCCTCTTCAGTCTTGTGCTCTTCCTTCCCGGCCTCCGCGTTCCTCCTCCCCCTCCCTGCCTGAGCGGGTTCCTCCTCCCCTCCTGTCGCCCTCGGCCCTGCTCCGCCGCCCCCATCCGCACCCCCCCGCGTCAGGCCTGGACCTGAACGCTGTTATGCTGGACTTTGGCTGCGTGTTGTTTGTTATTGTGGCAGATCGGTGCAGGAAAACCGGTCGAACGAAACGGAAACGAAAACGAAAAGCAACGTTCAGGTCCAGCCCTCCCCCGCTTCTTTCTCCTCATCTCCCCCTTCGTTTATTCGCGCGGCCCTTCGGGCCCTTCGCGCCTCGCGCTGCGTCGTTCCTTCTGCCCGCCTCCCTTTCTGTAGCCCCATCCCGTGCTGCCCCTCCTCTTGTCCTAGGCGTGGGCTTTCGGCCGGACCCGGGCCGATCCACACTTCGCGCCCCTTTCTCCTTCTCCTCCTCCTCCTCCTCCTTCTCCTCCTCCTCCTGCACCTCCTCCTCCTCTCCTCCGCCTCCTCTTCCTCCTCCTCCTCGCCGCAATGCAGCCGAGACGTTGAAAGAAGGCATGGCTCGGGTTCGGAAGGTGATCGTTTTCTTATTCATTGTTTTGCCGACCAGCGCGGGCTTTCGCAACCCCCTGCCCCCTCCCCCATGGAGAAGATCTTTGCTGTTTTTCGCGCCCGTTTCGAGCAGGTGGAGAATTAGAAAACGCTCACAAGGAGTTGGCTGGTCCTCAGGTCCTTTCGGGCTGGTCGCTCCTCCAGAGCTCTTCGTGCACGCAGGCCGCACTGGGGCCGAAGAGGGGCTTCGCTCCTTATTCGGCGTTCCTCGCGCTAGTAGATTAAGTCGGGCATGTCCCTCTACAGGAGGAAAAAATAAGAATAGTCAAAAAATAGTCTGGAGACGATGTTTTGATGATTTGTTGGTACTTCTGAGTTTTTCCCAAAAGAAATGTTCTACCAAAACTCGCCCGCAGGAGGACATGCTCGACCTGATAGTAGTAGCCATCCCGGCTCCGGGGCCGAGGGCCGCCGGCCCTGTCGGCGGCACCGCTGCCGCCGCCGGTGCCCCAGCGAGCGCCAGGCGGGCGATGGCGGTGCCGCCGCCCGCCGCCGAGGAGGCCCCGCTGCCGCCCTCGAAGCGCGCGCGCGCAGGGTCGCCCTCGCTCTCGGGCGGGGCACCGCGTGGCGGCGGCGCCCTGGTGGAGTCCTGCCTGGCGGCGCGCACACAGACCCCCGCTCCCAGGTTTGTCTCCTCCCTCCTCGCCCTCCTCCTCCTCCTCCTCCTTCTCCTCCTCATCCTCCTTCACACCCGTCTTTGCCGTGCCTTGTCCTGTCTCGGCGCGCTCGGATCTCCTCGAGTTGGCGTGCCTCCTCCTCCTCCACCTCCTCTTCCTCCGCCTCCGCCTCCACCTCCTCCTCCTCCTCCTCCTCCTCCCCCCGCCCTCCTCCACCACCTCCGCCTCCTCCTCCTTCCTGCTTCTCCTCCTCCTCATCCATCCTCCTCCTCCTCCTCCACCTCCTCCTCCTCATCATCATCCTCCTCCTCCCCCTCCTCCCCTCCTCCCCCGCCTCCTCCTCCTCCTCCTCCCTCGTCCTCCTCCTCCTCCTCCTTCTCTTCCTCCTCCGCCTCCGCCTCCGCCTCAACTTCCTCCTCCTCCTCCTCCTCCTCCACCACCTCCTTCTCTACTGGGAGGTCTTCGACGGAAGTCCTCCTCCTCCTTCTCCTTCCTCCTCCTCCTCCCTCCTCCCCCTCCTCCTCCTCCTTCTCCTCCTCCTCCTCCTCCTCCTCCTCGTCCTCCGCCTCCTCCTCCTCCTCCCCCCTCGCGATGGAAAAAGTCAGAGCGGCAGATTTTTTGCCGTTTTCGTCATCCGGGGGCTCTTGCCCGGCCCCGGGAGCGTCAAAAAACGACGCAGGAGGAAAATCCGGTCCCAGGGAAGTGTTCCAAACCTCACTGGGGGTCGACGTTGCGAAAAAGTCACGACGTCGGGGGTCCAGGCAAACGGGGGGGGCGCGGTGAGGGGCGGCCTACTCTTAGCCTTGTCATGATTTCGTCGCAATCGTAGTCGCAGTCGGAGTCATAGTCGTCGTTGTTGCGCGGCGGCTGCCGCGGAGAAATCACTATGCTTCACTAGTGGTCGGGATCCCGCAAAGGGGGGGCGTGCCCTGGGGGGGGTCTGAGTCCGATCGGTTCTTGTACCGAACCGCCTCAAGGAGATGCCCCCAGCCGCAGGCAGCTCCCGGTAGTTGCCGATCGGTGGGGCATACGGGGGGCATTTGTATGCGCGGTTCGGTGCACCAGCGGATCGAGTTAATACCCCCCTCAGGTTCACCCCCACACCTCGACGTCATGATTTCGACGTCGCAGTCGCAGTCGTAGTCGTAGTCATGATTTCGACGTCATCTTGATATTGTCAGGATTTCGACGTCGCCGTCGCAGTCATAGTCGCAGTCGTCGTGTTGGCGGCAGGTGCCGCGGAGAAAGCGCTGTTTCCCACCATCGGTGGGGCCCCCGTCCGTCACTCGGGTCGCCGGGAAGATTCACTAGTTTCCAATTATTGGAAGGAGGGTCTGCAGACCTATCGCAGTTACTCTACTGGTTGTCATGTTGGGGCCAGGTGGGGATCTATCTGTGTGCCCCAGCACGGGTTCTGGCCAGCAGGGAGTGGGGGGGGAGGTACGGGCTGGGGGAGGTTTTCCATCTTTTTTCCGCGTTCGGGATGGAGGGCATGTGTGGACTAGAGAGGGAGGATCATGAAGAATGGACAAGGAGGAACGAAGGAAAAAGCAGCGAGGATGGAGGTGGGCAGAAGTTTCCCCACGCCCATCCAGTCCGACGTCGGTTTTCTGGCCTCAAGAAGAGTTCGTTTTGCGGACGCTTGGAATGGAGGGTCGAAACCCCGGTGGGGAGGCGGGGCCCTGCACTGCAGGGGGGGGTTCGAACCGAGGGTGGCTCCATGAGGGGGGGTCTAACCTCCCCCCCTCCTTACCATAGTGGCAACCGACGACGGCGAGCGCCGGTGCTGGCGCCGGCGCCGTCGGGCAGCGACGACAACGACGACGACGACGACGCAGACGACGACCACTGTTCAGCCTTACTAGCTTGTTTTGTAAGCTGGATCGAGCCTTGATAAGATTATGTAAGATCTGGATGAAGCTCTGATAAGATTCAGTTAGAGCTCAATCAAGCTAGAGCTGGATTCCATTAGCCTTAGTAGGGTGCAAGTGGAATTTGACGCAAGTATAGTAGGATTGCACTGGAGCTGAATCGAGCCTAATCAAGGATGCTGTCACAATTTGACTCAGTGATACTAGGATTGCATTAGTGCTAGATCGAGGTTTACTCGGATTCAAACAGACGTGGATCCGGCAAGTAGGGTTCCTTTGGAGCGTGATCGAGCACGAATAGGGCTTTATAAGGGGAGGGGAGAGGGCGGTCGAACCCTTGGAGGGGGGGGCAGTTAGAAAGGCCGGTGTCCAGGGGGAGGGTTCGGGCTTGTTCTCCAGACGTTTCAAATGTTTACGGAGGGCGGTTCCGAAGTGTCGAAGGATTTGTTTGAGGGAGTGTCCAGGAAACGCGTTCTCTCCAGTCTCCGGGCGCTCTCCACCAGTTGCGTCTGGCCGAAAACATGTTGGGGGTACCCGCACTGCCTTGGTGAAGATTAACTGTGAAAGAACCCTTTTTTCCAGAAGGAATGATTTATACACGAACTAAAGTAATATTTGTCAGCACATCAGTATCAAAATCCGCCGACCCCTTGAGGTCACGGCATGTGAGATGCTTCCCCCTCCCCAAACCCGTCCCCCGGGAACCTGGTCCGGCCGGTTTGGCGCCCCAGAATTTCTTGGATTGAAGGAATACGAAACCAATTCATTGCAGTGGGAAACAGCGTGGAGTAGGAACTATTGACTATTAATCTCCTCCAGTAAGGATTCCTTTAGCAAGGATTCCTTCAGAAGGGTCCCCTTTGGCAAGGGTACCTCACATGAGGATCATGTGGCAAAGGTTTCCTCATGAGGGTTTTCTTCAACTCAGAAATCCCTCAGGAACGACTTGTGTTGGTAAGGGTTTTGTTTTTCCGATTGGTTCCTCTATTTACGACGAGGAAGGGAGGACAACGCAGAATGGACAAGGAGGACTGATGGGAAGAGCAGGGCGCGTGGAGCGGGTGCCGCAAGCGCCCCACGCCCATCCACCCAGACGCTGTTTTTTCTTGCCTCGGGGTTCTCTCCAGCAGCTGCGCCTCGCCGAGGGCAAAGAATGATTGCTGAAGTGCTGGAGCAATCCTTACCCAGGGAGCCCTTACTACAGGGATCCTTGCGAAAGGAATCGATCTTGCGGAAACACTATTGAAGGAATCGTTGTTGAAACCTATCTTAACAAACGGAGGATCATTAGAGGAGGATTCTCTCTGCAATGAATTATACTCGTGCTCCTATGCAGAAAGGCTGACGCGTCAGGTACCAGTTGCAAAGAAAAACGCAAACGAAACCAAACATGCATTGATTGCTGGTGACCCGAGCGAGATATTGGTGTTATCATTGTTCATTACACATAATGGGTCCGGCTCCAACCCTTTTCTTATAGTAATGTTTTCGCAGCACGGATGATTTGCAAGGGTTGCATGATCCAGGTTTATTTTAACAAGGATTCATCCGCAACGGGTCTTTGTGAAGCATCCTTTGGGAAGGATATCTTCACGAAGGATTATTTTCAGGATGAGGAAAGGAGGAGATTGCATGATGAAAGAGGCATGTATCGGTATCGACGGCGAGCGATGGGGGGAAGTGATAAGGGGCGGGCCTTCTCAGAAGGCTCGGAAGTCCCCGGGCCTTCTTCGAAGTTTTCTGAGCCCTCCCCGAAGACAGAAAACATGTTCTCAGCAGGCGCGAGGGCTTCCGAGAATTCCCGCCGCCTTCTGAGGAGGCCTTCTCCTTCTCACTTCTCCTCCGCCTCCTCCTCCTCCTCCTCCTCCTCCTCCTCCTCCTCCTCCTCCTCCTCCTCCTCCTCCTCCTCTCCTCCTCCCCCCCTCGCTCGCCGCCAGATGTAGAAGAGAGCAGCGAGCGCGGAAAAAGGGAGCAGCCAGCGCCCCCCACACTCCCCGCGTCGGGCCTGGGTTGAGTCCTGCCTCGGGGCGCTCTCGAGCAGCGGCGCCTCGCCGACAGCGCTCTGCGGGCGCCCGAGGGAGGAGGAGGAGGAAGAGGAGGAGGAGGAGGAGGAGGA
>CAUYUJ010002105.1:70000-71895 GCA_963575745.1 Prorocentrum cordatum | reverse complement strand
CTGGGGATGTCGAGGGGGGGTGGAGGCGAGGTGGGGGGGTCGGGGGTCGCAAGAACAGAGCTCAGAGGCCGGGGGATGTCGAGGGGGGGTGGAGACGAGGCGAGGGGCGAGGTGGAGGGTATCGGTTTGTTTTGGGCGAGAAATCGGAGGGGTCGGGGATCCCAAGAACAGAGCCGAGAAGCTTGGGGATGTCGAGGGGGGGTGGAGGCCAGGTGGGGGGCGAGGTGAGGGGGCATCGGTCGTTTTTGGGCGAGAAATCGCGGGGTCGGGGGTTCGAAGAACAGGGCCCAGAGGCCTGGGGATGTCGAGGGGGGGTGGAGGCGAGGTGGGGGGCGAGGTGGGGGGTATCGGTCGTTGTTGGGGGCGGTTTGTTTTGGCGAGAAATCGTAGGGGTCGGGGATCCCAAGAACAGAGCCTAGAAGCTTGGGGACGTGCAGGGGAGGTGGAGGCCAGGTGGGGGGCAGCGAGGTGGTGGGGTTCGGTCGTTTTTGGGCGAGAAATCGCGGGGTCGGGGGTCCGAAGAACAGAGCCCAGAGGCCTGGGGATGTCGAGGGGGGGTGGAGGCCAGGTGGGGGGCGAGGTGGGGGGTATCGGTCGTTTTTGGGCGAGAAATCGTGGGGTCGGGGGTCCCAAGAGCAGAGCATTAGGGAGGGGGGGGGGGGCGATGTGGGTGGTATTGGTCGATTTTGGGCGAGAAATCGTGGGGCCGAGGGTTCGCAGAACAGGGCCCAAAGGCTTGGGGATGTCGAGGGGGGGTGGAGGCGAGGTGGGGGGTTATCGGTCGAGTTTGGGCGAGGAATCGTGGGGCCAGAGGTCCCAAGAACAGAGCCCGAAGGCCTGGGGATGTCGAGGGGGGGTGGGGGCGAGGTGGGGGGTATCGGTCGATTTTGGGCGAGAAATCGTGGGGTCGGGGGTCCCAAGAACAGAGCCCAAAGGCCTGGGGATGTCGAGGGGGGGTGGAGGCGAGGTGGGGGGGTAAGGGGGGGTGAGGGGGGTCCAAAGAACAAGGGCCAGGTGAGCGGCGGGGAGGAGGGCGCTGGGTGTTTTGGGTGAGAAATCGTCGATGGAAGGTGCTAAGAATAGAGGCTACCTTTGATGGAACGGACGGGGCCAGGTGGGGGGGCGGGAAGGGGGGCGATGGTCAGCTTTGGGTGACGAATCTTCGGGTGTGGGGCGTGGTGGGCCACAGCGGCTCGACGGGGTGGGGGTGCCAGGGCGCGAAGATGGATATCGCTCGCTGTTGGGCGAGAGATGTTGGGGGTGTGGCTAAGCGGGGCCACTTTCCCGCACACGCCTCTGGGGTCGGCGGATTTCATTACGTCCCTGCTCCCCCCCCCCCTGGGCCGCGCACATGCCGCCAGCCATGACTTGCGCCCCCCCCTCTCGGACGCCCCCCTCCTTGGCCGCCCCCGAATGCTCCTTCCCCGCCCCACGTGTTCCCGGACCTCCCCCTTGCCCCTCCCCCGATGGTCCCTCTCGCCGCCCCCTGCTCGGCCCCTCCTCGTGGTCTCCTTGCGGCCGCCCCGGAACTCCAGGAGGCAGGGCTCGGCCCGAAATCACCGGGGGTCCCCAAACGGGGTGGTGACCACACCGTGCGGTGAGTCGGTGGGGACTCGGGGTCACCGCACGTCTTTGGGGCTCGGGCCGCTCTCCGAGGACGTCCCCGGCGACTGGGGGCGTCCGAGGCCCCAGAACCGTGCGCGGACGGACCGTGCGGCGAGGTCTTGGGGGAGGTCGAGGTCACCGCACGGTCTGTTTTCGTACCGTTTCGGGACTCCAAAAATTAGTGTTTTGGCGTTTTCTTGGGCCGTTTTCGTTTCGATTTCGCTTTGCAGCAAGCGCGGGTGGGGGTCGGACGGGGCTAGGCCGAGGATAAATCCGTTCCAGAGCGTTCC
>CAUYUJ010002105.1:17500-65000 GCA_963575745.1 Prorocentrum cordatum | reverse complement strand
GCGGCTGGCAGAAGCAGATCGACTGAGCACCGGCCCAGGCCCAGACCCAGACCCCCGCCCCCTCCCCCGCCCCTCGGCCAGTTGTCGGAATCCAGAATCAGAAAAACGCCTACGAGTCGGTCGCGGTGAGAAGCCGACCGCGCATTCGCCGCGAGTCGGCCTCAGTGCGGCGGCGAGCGAGGGGGGGGGAAGTGAGAAGGGGCGGGCCTTCTCAGATGGTCCGGAAGTCCCTCGGCCTTGTGAGAAGTTCCCTCAACCTTCCCTGAAGACACGGAAGACTTCTCAGAAGGCGCGGGGGCTTGTGAGAAGCCGCGCCGCCTTTCTGAGAATGTATTCTTCTTCTCGCATTCCCCCCTCGCTCGCCGCCGATGTTCGTAGGACGCCCCCCGATCCGAGCACGCGACGATCCAGACCGCGATCCCATCCGCTGCCGATCCGAACTGGCGACCCAATGCAGCTCAGGCCCGAGAGGGGGATCCCCGCCGACCCTGGAAGGGGGAATGGGTTCGGAGGAGCGGGAGGAGCGGGAGGCGGAGGAGGAGGAGGGAGGAGTAGGAGGAGGAGTAGGAGGAGGAGGAGGAGGAGGAGGAGGAGGAGGAGGAGGAAGAGGAGGAGGAGGGAGGAGTAGGAGGAGGAGTAGGAGGAGGAGGAGGAGGAGGAGGAGGAGGAGGAGGAGGAGGAGACCCCTCCTTTCAGTTTCCCTCGACAGTCAAGGCGCTGGAGTAAGAACCACTTCGGGCTCAGGAGGGGCTCTGCTTTGTTGGGCCGCTCCTCGGGAGGAGGGCGAAGAGGGAGGGAGGGAGGGGGGGGAGGCTGGAGAGGGAGGGGTGGGAGGCTCGAGAGGGAGGGAGGGAGGGAGGGAGGGGGGGAGGCTGGAGGGGGGGGGGGAGGCTGGAGAGGGGGGGGAGGGAGAGAGGGGGGGAGGCTGGAGAGGGGGGGGGGAGAGGCTGGAGAGGGGGAGGGAGGGAGGGAGGGAGGGAGGGCGACGCTGAGAGAGGCTGGCCGGGCGGAGGGCCGAGGGCGCGCGCCCGTGCCGCGCCTCCTCCCGTCCGAGGGTTTTGGGAGTCCCGAAACGGTACGAAAACAGACCGTGCGGTGACCTCGACCTCCCCCAAGACCTCGCCGCACGGTCCGTCCGCGCACGGTTCTGGGGCCTCGGACGCCCCCAGTCGCCGGGGACGTCCTCGGAGAGCGGCCCGAGCCCCAAAGACGTGCGGTGACCCCGAGTCCCCACCGACTCACCGCACGGTGTGGTCACCACCCCGTTTGGGGACCCCCGGTGATTTCGGGCCGAGCCCTGCCTCCTGGAGTTCCGGGGCGGCCGCAAGGAGACCACGAGGAGGGGCCGAGCAGGGGGCGGCGAGAGGGACCATCGGGGGAGGGGCAAGGGGGAGGTCCGGGAACACGTGGGGCGGGGAAGGAGCATTCGGGGGCGGCCAAGGAGGGGGGCGTCCGAGAGGGGGGGGCGCAAGTCATGGCTGGCGGCATGTGCGCGGCCCAGGGGGGGGGGGAGCAGGGAGCGGCGAGAGGGACCATCGGGGGAAGGGCGGGGGGAGGATGGAGGGGGACGGGGAGGTCCGGGAGCGCCTGGGGCGGGGGCCCCCGACAGGACTGGGACCTGCCGCGGGCGGGCGAGAGCGGCGGGAGCCTGGCGAGGCTGCCAGACCCGCAGGCCCGGAGAGCGCGCGCCGCCCCCGCGGTGGCGAGGCGTCGGAGCTCGCCCACGGGCCTACCGAGGAAGGTTCTGAGAATCGGGGATGGACAGACCTCCTATACCCTGACACGTCGATTGAAGAATTGGCCGTTTTCGGTTCGCGAGAGGGCGTCGCGGCCGCCATTTTGGCGGGTCCCAGTCCGTCGGTTTCGGTCCCAGGCCGTTCTCACTACGGGGAGGTCTACTAAAGGGAGGTTTGTCCACCGCCGAAAGAAGCTTTCCTGGTCTGCGCGAGGTGCTCTTAGAGCATTCCTGGCCGGCACTGGCTTGTCTGAACACGTCGGGCTCGTGTGCTGAGAGTATTATTGTCCGTGCTGTTAGAACATGTTGGGTTTCTGGGAATATGTCGTGGTAGGCCTCTCGGAATGCCGGGACGGTCCTGTCCCTGCTCAACACGCCGAGCGTCGGGGCGATCGAAGTGGGCACCCATCGGTCGTGGAAAGTAGGCCCACACATGATCGCGCCGCCAAGAAAAATCAGGACGGGAGGTTCTTGGCCAGCATCGGCCTCGGGGGGCCCTCGCCCGGGCCTCGGGACCGTCAAACAACAATTCATCAGAGCGTGAATTACCTACCCCGCTTTCGCTTCCAGGCAAAACCAAGTCATACCACGCGCCTCCTCGTCAAGCGGCCTGACCAGTACAAGCCGTAGTTTGGCATCGCTTGGTATCTCTTGGAAGCGAGGGTGGTCAAAAGCGAGGTAGGTTTGTTTGCCCCCTAATTCAGGATGAACAACCGGCCCCAGGGAAAGGGTCTGGACTTCCGGGAACGCCGTCCTGAAAAAGTCAGGACGTCGCATGTCCTGGGGGTATTTCTGGATTCCCAGAACCCAGATTTTCAAGCGCCTTCCTAACTCAAGAATCGGCATGCTTTCGCTGTGTGTTGTGACTCTCTGGACGGGCCTGGACCCAGTCTGCTTCATCCGCCTTCCTACTTCATCTTTCTACCTGTTTCTTCCGACCGATGGGTGCGGAAACAACGAGAGCGTTCCAAAAAGGGCCTCGCCTTGGAGGGTCGAAGGAGTTGTCATCTCTTCCTCGGCGGAAGCCGGCGGGAGGCGGCGGAAGTAAAGCGAGGCGGCCGCCGCCGACGGAAGGCGGCGGAAGGCCGGCGGGAGGCGGCGGAAGATGCGCCCCCAAGAGATGAGCTTCGTTTTTGGGTTCAGGGTGTCCGGAATCCGCCATTGGGTGCAAAGTCCAGCAGCAGTTCTTCGTCGTTCTGAACATGGTTCGTTGTTGGCGAGGCCGCGGCCTCTGGCCATCTGAGGCAGAAGGCCAACTGCCCAACAGCGACCTCTGTCGGTTTTTTGAATGACACTTGTTGTGGGACAGCGTGTCTCGGCCAGGCGCAGAGGAGGGTAGGGGGAGGGGGGAGTGCTTCTTAGAAGCACCCCTGCTTAGAAGGTGCGGGCCTTGTCTGTAGATATGAAGCCGGCGCCTTCTAAGAAGCAGCCTCCTTCTAAGAAGCCCTCCCCCCTCCCCCTACCCCTCTCTGCGCGCCGCCAAGTGCCCGTGTCCTCCGTGCCCACTCCGGAGGGGGGGGAGGCTCCGAGGTCCTCAGGCGTCGCGAGCAGACAGCGGGACGGAGCCCTCTGAAGTCCGTCTTCGGCGCCGACTGGCGTCGGTCAGCGTCGGGGTAGGCAATCGATGGGGTAGCGCCGATTTAACGCCGATTGGCGCTGGTTAGCGCCGACTAGCATCGATTGGCTTCGAGTCGGAAGAGCCGACAAGATGGTGCGGGAGGCTCGCAGGAGTTGCCACCGTGGGAGGTGTTTCCAGGGCGTCTGTGGGCCTTTGCCGGGCCTCGGGGCCGTCACAAACACACTCGGGATGAAAAAACAGTCCTTGGGAAGTGGCCTGGAGGTCGGCGACCCGTGTCTCGAAAATTTCGTGACGACGGATTTTTGGGGAGGGGGGGGCATGTGGACCTATTCCGCCTCGTCCTCCTCCTCCTTCCAATCTAGGCCAGCTATGACGGTGTTGGCTTTTGACTCTCTCCGTGGCTGCTGCCCTTTCTGTGCCACTTGGATGGCTAATCAAATTACCCCGGCAAAGCAACCTAACAGCGATGTGTAGGAGCATATCTGGAAGCATTCCCCTTAAGATTCAGATGAGAATCCAGTTGTAGAATTCTGCTGTTCTCGCAGTCGTAGTCGCATTCGCGATGACAGTCGCAGTGGCAACGGCAGTCGCAGTCACAGCCTCAGCCTCAGCCTGCTCGGCCTCAGCCTCAGCCTGCCTCAGCCTCAGCCTCAGCCTCAGCCTCAGCCTCAGCCTCAGCCTGCTTCAGCCTCAGCCTCAATCTACCTTCAGCCTCGGCCTCAGCCTCAGCCTGCCTCAGCCTCACCCTGCATGCCTCAGCCTCAGCCTCAGCCTGCCTCAGCATCAGCCTGCCTCAGCCTCAGCCTCAGCCTGCCTCAGCCTCAGCCTTAGCCTGCTCAGCCTCAGCCTCAGTCTGCCGTCGGCCTCGGCCTCAGCCTCAGCCTCAGCCTCAGCCTGCCTCAGCCTCAGCCTGCCTCAGCATCAGCCTGCCTCAGCCTCAGCCTCAGCCTCAGCCTGCCTCAGCCTCAGCCTCAGCCTGCTTCAGCCTCAGCCTCAGTCTGCCTTCAGCCTCGGCCTCAGCCTCAGCCTGCCTCAGCCTCAGCCTGCATCAGCCTCAGCCTCAGCCTCAGCCTGCCTCAGCATCAGCCTGCCTCAGCCTCAGCCTCAGCCTCAGCCTCAGCCTGCTTCAGCCTCAGCCTCAGTCTGCCTTCAGCCTCGGCCTCAGCCTCAGCCTGCCTCAGCCTCAGCCTGCATCAGCCTCAGCCTCAGCCTCAGCCTGCCTCAGCATCAGCCTGCCTCAGCCTCAGCCTCAGCCCTCAGCCTAAGCCTCAGCCTGCTTCAGCCTCAGCCTCAGTCTGCCTTCAGCCTCGGCCTCAGCCTCAGCCTGCCTCAGCCTCAGCCTCAGCCTCAGCCTCAGCCTGCCTCAGCATCAGCCTGCCTCAGCCTCAGCCTCAGCCTGCCTCAGCCTCAGCCTCAGCCTGCTTCAGCCTCAGCCTCAGCCTGCCTTCAGCCTCGGCCTCAGCCTCCGCCTGCCTCAGCCTGAGCCTGCATGAGCCTCAGCCTCAGCTCAGCCTGCCTCAGCATCAGCCTGCCTCAGCCTCAGCCTCAGCCTGCCTCAGCCTCAGCCTCAGCCTGCTTCAGCCTCAGCATCAGTCTGCCTTCAGCCTCGGCCTCAGCCTCAGCCTGCCTCAGCCTCAGCCTGCATCAGCCTCAGCCTCAGCCTCAGCCTGCCTCAGCATCAGCCTGCCTCAGCCTCAGCCTCAGCCTGCCTCAGCCTCGCCTCAGCCTGCTTCAGCCTCAGCCTCAGTCTGCCTTCAGCCTCGGCCTCAGCCTCAGCCTGCCTCAGCCTCAGCCTGCATCAGCCTCAGCCTCAGCCTCAGCCTGCCTCAGCATCAGCCTGCCTCAGCCTCAGCCTCAGCCTGCCTCAGCCTAAGCATCAGCCTGTCTGCCTTCAGCCTCAGCCTCAGCCTCAGTCTGCCTTCAGCCTCGGCCTCAGCCTCATCCTGCTTCAGCCTCAGCCTGCATCAGCCTCAGCCTCAGCCTCAGCCTGCCTCAGCATCAGCCTGCCTCGGCCTCAGCCTCAGCCTGCCTCAGCCTGCCTCAGCCTCAGCCTTAGCCTGCTGCAGCCTCAGCCTCAATCTGCCTTCAGCCTCGGCCTCAGCCTCAGCCTGCCTCAGCCTCAGCCTGCATCAGCCTCAGCCTCAGCCTCAGCTTCAGCCTGCCTCAGCATCAGCCTGTCTCAGCCTCAGCCTCAGCCTGCCTCAGCCTCAGCATCAGCCTGTCTGCCTTCAGCCTCGGCCTCAGCGTCAGCCTGCCTCAGCCTCAGCCTGCCTCAGCCTCGGCCTCAGCCTCAGCCTGCCTCAGCATCAGCCTGCCTCAGCCTCAGCCTCAGCCTGCCTCAGCCTCAGCCTCAGCCTGCTTCAGCCTCAGCCTCAGTCTGCCTTCAGCCTCGGCCTCATCCTCAGCCTGCTTCAGCCTCAGCCTGCCTCAGCCTCAGCCTCAGCATCAGCCTGCCTCAGCATTCAAAATGTGACTCGGGAATGGAGTTCTGGGAACTCGCAGAACACGAAGTGGCCTACAGTTGGCTCCAGGCATTCAAAATCATGCCTAGGAATGGAGTTCTGGAAACTCGAAGACCACGAAGTGGCCTACAGTTGGCTCCGGGCATTCAAAATCATGCCCAGGAGTGGAGTTCTGGGAACTCGAAGACCACGAAGTGGCCTACAGTTGGCTCCGGGCATTCAAAATTTTGCCCAGGAATGGAGTTCTGGGACTTCGGAGAACACGAAGTGGCCTACAGTTGGCTCTGGGCATTCAAAATCATGCCCAGGAATGGAGTTCTGGGAACTCGACGACCACGAAGTGCGTTACTGTTGACTAAAAAATGAGTCCCCGGCATCCTCCCCCGGATCGCGCCCAGACCCCCCTGGGGCGTCATGATGCTTTCTTTTGACCCTACTAGAAACCTATGAGTCTTCGCTGTTAGGTAAAAATCCTTCACTGGAGTGCTCCTCGTCGTCCTCCTCCTCCTCTTCCTCCTCCTCCTACACCTCCTCCTCCTCCTCCTCCTCCTCCTCCTCTCCTCCTCCTCCTCCTCCTCCACAATTACTCAATATGAATACTACTCTCCCTCTTCCCCTGATGGCGTGCTGGGAGTAGTAGACCCCCCCCCCGCGTATTGTTTTTTACACAGGATTCCCGGGAGTTGGGTTTTCGCTTGCGTTTTTTGTTTCAAAATGCTGCTCTCGCTGAGGCGCCGGCCTCATTTCTGCTCCGAGTCGTTCCGAATCGTGCTCCCGCTGCAGCGTGGGCCTCATTTTCGGATCGGTGTTTTGCCTCCGTCGTTCAGGATGGCGTTCTCGCGCCAGCGCGGGCCTCTTTCTCGCGCGCCCATCCGCCCCCCACCACCGCGCCGCATCACGCCCCGCCCCGCCGCACGCACACCCACCGCCACTTCCACCCACCAACGCACGCACGCACGCACGCGCACCACCACCGCGCACCGCCACCACCACCGCACTACCCCACCCACCACCACCACGCTACACCGCGTCACACCACATCACACGCGCGCACACACAGACACACACGCACGCACGCACGCACGCACGCACGCACACACACACACACACACACACATACACACGCAGACACACACACACACACACGCACACACAGACACGCACACACACACACACCACCACCGCCACCACCACCACCGCCACCACGCACGTACGTACCTGGCCCACCACCAAACAACCAAGACGCCACACCACGTCACACCACAGCACACGCGCACACACGCACACACACACACACACACCACCACCACAACAACCACAACCACGCACACACGCACGCACGTACGCGCACCACCACCCACTACGCACACGCGCGCGGAGCCACAGGTCCGCTACGACACGCGTCTGCGGATAGAGAAAATCAGCGCCATGGTAAGGGATGGGAGGGAGGGGTAGGATGTCAGATGTTGACGCGAGCGCACCTAACTTGTCCTCCTCCCCCTCCTCCTCCTCCTGCTCCTCCTTCTCCCCTGCGAGGTCGCTGTTACTTCCCAGGATTGTTCTCCTCAAATTCTACGAGTCCGTGGACCTTGACCTCCTCCTCGCCCGCTGCCGCCAGCACTCGTTCCCGATGCAGATCGCGCGCGTCTGCTACTCGGCCTACCGCTCGTGCAGATATATGGCCATGAACGGGCGTGTCGATGGCCCACAGTTTGCTTGGCGCGGTTTGTTTGCTGGTTGCGGCTTCGCGACCACGTTCATTCGCGTCTTTGCTTGCCGCCTTTGACGGCCTTAGCATTCCTAGATTAGTTTCGTTGCTTGTCTATATAGATGACTACACTTTGTCGTCTTCTGGACGTCCCAGGGCTATCGTTCAGGACCTTCTGGAAGGTGCGTTCAATTTTCAGGTTGCCATCGAGTCCGATCTCGGCTGTGCTATCTCTGTTAAGAAGGCGGCCGTCGTCGCCTCTGCTCCCCTCGTTGCGAAGGAGATCCGCCGAGGCCTAGACGCTGTCGGCGGGGCTCTTTGCGTTGCCGCCATCAACCTGGGCATTGACGATGCGGTGGGCAAACCAAGGAGGATGGCTAGGACGGGTGGAACCATTCAGGCTCGGAATCAATATTTCAAGAAAAAGACTCACACATGGGGTGTTCACCGCGACGCCCTTGGCCGCCACGCTAGACGCATCTTCACCAGTGGCTCGTTGGCCAACAGGACCTACGGGTGCGAGGTGCACGGCACCTCGAACTTTGAATTCGCCAGTTTGCGGCGGTTTCTCGGGCGTTTCCTCAGCCCCTCTGCTGTAGGCCGCTCGTGGACTGCAGCTTTGCTGTTCGCCGCCGGCCCCACGTGGTATTGTGTTGTGGCCCCGGTTGTGCGCTGGTCTAACGAGATTTGGGCCAGTTTGACGGCCTCCTCCGAGTTCGGCCTCAGCCTGGCCGAACTGCAGCGGTCCTGGGACACCGTGTTCTCGGGCCCCCTCCCTTCGTGGAGGCAAATTGGTGGCCCCGTGGGGGCCCTTCGTCTCTCGGTGGGGCGTTTTGCGTGGAAAATGACGTCCTTCACTACCCTCGTACATGGCTTGGGGGTTGGGGTTCAGTTGACTTTGGTTTCGCAAGCCCTCCTGCCACGTCTCCTCCGTTATGCGGATATGCGATCCCGCGAGCGAGCCTACGGAAGGAGCCTTGGCCTCGATCGGCGCGGTTGCTTCGACATCCTGCTTGCCGCCACGGTGCCTTCCAAGCTCACACCGCGGGAAACAAGGCTGTGTAATCGTGGGCTTGCTTGTCAGGCCCCCATGGACCAAGGTTCGGGCGGCCGAGCACGGGCACATCTTACTCGACGTGCTCAGCCCCCCTGTGCGGCACGGAGCAAGACATCATTCCCCACAGGCTCTGGAAGTGCCAGCGCGAGTCCTGCGCTCAGTTGCGGAAGGATTTGTTCAGTCATGATTTCTTTTACCTCCCTTCAGCCTGGACCTCTTTATCCAAGCATGATCAGGCACTGTACACTCTTCGGAATACGCCTCATCCTGGTGACTTTCCCCCCCCCGTACCCGAGTCGAGCCCACAGTACATCGCGCCTGCGACCCTGTACGAGATGATTATCTCGTTCGGGGCAATAGATTCATGGACGGTTCGTGCATCCGCTCCGTCATCAGAAAGTTGTCGCGCACGGGGTGGGCGTATGTTGCGGCATCCGATTCTGGGCAGGAGTTGGGTGACGTGTGCGCTCCCTCGCTCTCCCCATCCCGCAAACAGTTCAGGCAGGCGAGCTTGCAGCGTGCACGGCCGCCTGTCAGAACGCTGTCGGGCAGTCCGTTTGTTTCAGCGACTGCCAGAATGTGGTTCAGCTTTGGACTCTCCCCAGGCCCGAGCAGTTGTCTTTCAGTCGTGTGTATGCGGGCATGTTTGTTTGGACGGCTGGCTCCAAGATGGGGCAGATTTTGAAGGTGAAGGGTCACACGACCGAGGAGCATGCTACGGTGGACGGCAACTCCCAGTTTTGCAAGGCAGGCAACGACCTCGCCGATCACTGTGCCAAGCTCGGGGCGCGAGCCCAGGAGAGGCCGAGGCCCGAGCAGGCCGAGTGGCTCGACCGAGCCCTCTCGATCGCCAGGACGGTTTGTGTGCTTGTTGCCAGATTGCTCCGGCTGCGGCCAGCGCGTGACCTCTCTCAGGCCATGCGTGAGCAGCGGGGGCCCGTCGCGCCCGTTCCCAAGGTCCGCCAGTCCTGGGCGTCGAGGAACGAGCTCTGGCAGTGCAAGCAGTGTTTGAGGGTCGCTAGGTCTTGTTGCCCCCCAACAGTATCTGCACCACGACCCACTAAGCTCATAGAGCTTGGCCACAAGTGCATCGGTCCTTCTTCTTGCTCAGACGGCAGTGCTCTTTGTGTCTGCCTGAATTGCAAGGTTTTCTCGACGGGAGGGCATGTGCGGCATTCGAGCCTAATGTGCAATGGCAAACCGCGTTGCTTTCTGTCGTCACAACATAATTGGAGCCGTATCATAGCTGGTCGGCACCCGAAAAGCGACGATGTTTGGCTCGACGTGGACGCTGTCAGCGTTGTTCGGCTATGTGATTGACGCCCGACTAGTGCCCAGTGTCCTGGTTTAGGCCACGGGGGCATGGCCCTGTTTGTCGTGTGGCCTGCATTGAACGCAGGCAGCTCAGCGTGCACGGATGTCTCCCCAGCCCGCGGTGCGCAGTTCAGGCCATGCCAGGCCGTAGACTCTCTCGGAGAGCCAGCGGTGCGCTGCGGCGCTGGGGGGGGGGGAGATTCTCCTGTTCCTCCTCCTCCTGTTCCTCGTCCTCTTTTTCCTCGTGGCTACTAGCCTTAGATCTTAGACGTGCTCATCGGCGCCACCCCAACATACTAACACTAGCTGCGCGTCGCCCCCCCAGGGGCGACGCGGGCACCGAACAGTTTTGTAGTATGGCGTTTTCTGGCCACGCAGCTCGGGAACTTATTTTGTTTTCTCATAGTGTGTTCGGATCGGACGCGCGTTGCCAATGATAACTTGCACAAGTCGAAAGTTCCTGTGCATCCCAGCTGACGGCGATGTAGATTCTGGTGGTCCGTGAACGCGTGGTTTTCGCTCTATTGCAAGTCGCGTTGTCTTTTTCGCTCGATTCATTCGCAGAGTGGACATGTAAAAACGTGTGGTTCGTGATTTCCCACCGTTTGGTTCCCAACATCACAGTGAAGCAACGCCGCCGCTAGTCAGGCTTTGGGTGAGGCCGTCTGCCGTTGGATGCAGCGAGCATCCTCCCTCCTTCCCTTCCGCACCCTCATTCCTTTAGAGTGCAGTGGAAACCCATGCCAAGAAACACCCTGCTTGCCTCCGCTCCTTGGGTTTCGATAGTTTTGTTATGGCAGCCGTGACGTATTAGTGGGTTTGTTTTCTTGTTGGACGTTTTGTGTGTTCGAGCTCCTACTGTATTGCTTCGGACCCACATGTTGCCGTGTCAAGAAGGGCCAGCTATGTCAGCAGCGCTGGAGCAATCACCATCATCATCATCATCAGCAGCATCATCGTCCTCATCATCTTCAGCATCATCATCCTTATCATCATCACCATCATCGTCATCATCTGCATCATCATCACTATCATCATTGTCATCGTCATCATCATCAGCAGCATCATCAGTGCATCACCCTCCTTCCTCTCTACCCCTCTTTGGGGGTATCGTTTCGGCCCCCCGAGGCCGTCAGAACACAATCTCGGGTGACCAGGCTGGCCGTCGTCGGCCCCAGAAGGTTCGAGGATCGAGGGCGAGGAGCCTTTCCCCCTCCTCCTCCTCCTCCTCCTCCTCGTGTTTTCGCCAGTGGTTGTCCTCTGGCAACGTGGCAGTCTCGCGCCGTGCAGGACTTGCGACGGACTGTTCTAGGAGTTGTTGCCAGGCCCTGGGGCCGTCAAGCCGGGCCCACACCTCCAGGGGGCCGCGCTTTGGAGCAAGCACGACGTCGGAGGTGTGGAAAGAGGCGGGGGAGGAGGGGGTGGAGGAGGAGGAGGAGGAGGAGGAGGAGGAGGAGGAGGAGGAGGAGGAGGAGGAGGAGGAGGGAGGAGGAGGAGGAGGAAGAGGGGGAGAAGGAGGAGGAGGAGGAGGACGACCAGTGTAAACCCAAGTGTCATCAACGATGTTGGAATATACCCTCCCTCTAAGCTCCCTCTTCATAGTAGGCCCCATACAATGGCTCATTCCCAAAAAGGAAACTGCCTCGTTGGAAGACGACCGTTTGAAGACCCTGAAGCATGCCAGAACATGTTTCTCGTGATTTCAACGCCACGGATCAACCTGACTGCGGCGTCTTGACGATCCGGAATGCCAGAACGCCCTTTCTGGGACTTCAACACCGCGAATCAACATACTTGTTGCGCCCGAATAGTCTTGAATCCTACGAATGCGCGCGGCGCTGAGGCGAGAGCCACATTTTGAAAAAGAACCGCCCTCTATCTGTGAAACTCTTGCAACGTTTGAAAACGAGTGTGCGCGGCGCTAAGGCGAGAGTCACATCTTGAAAACAACCCGCCCTCGATCAGTGAAACTATTTGCAAGTTTTGAAAACGAATGTGCGCGGCGCTAAGGCGAGAGTCGCATATTGTAAACGACCCGCTCTCTATCTGTGAAACTCTTGCAAGTGTTGACAACGAATGTGCGCGGCGCTAAGGCGAGAGTCACATCTTGTAAACGACCCGCCCTCGATCCGTGAAACTCTTTGCATTTGTTTAGAACGAATGTGCGCGGTGCTAAGACGAGAGCTACATGTTGAAAACCACCCGCCTTCCATGTCTGAAACTGATGTCATTGTTTAAGCGCCAGAGTCATAACTGGTGGGGAAGTCTCAGGCAAAACGCCCGGCCCATCCTAAAAATTGGCCCCGTGGTGCGACAGGGAGAAGTTCTTCATAAGGAACAGAAATGGAGCACTTCTCCTCCTGTCCCTCCTTCCTGAGGCGCCGCGAGGGACGGTCTGCTTGACTTATCCTTTTTTGATGCATTGAAGGCGTTGAAGTCCCTCCTCCTGAGGGCTGATAAATGTGGCGGGCGGTCCTTTGGAGGAGGGCAGGGTTTTCGAGGTTCCAGGATGCAGGTATTTCGAGGTTCCAGGAGATTCACAGGATCCCCGAGCGAATCCCTGCAATCCGTGGTGTTGCGAAGGGCTCCTTAGGACAACCTCTGGATCCATGACGAACTTCTTGGGATACGTCAGGAGATGGTATCCTTAGGAGTCCCATGAATTCCAGAGGAAATCAAAACGACTCCCGAGGAAATATCCGAAACCCTTCAAGATCGTGTTCTACCGCTGCTGGCGGAAAACCGAGGGGGGTAACTGCCGGTTCGAACCCCCCCCCGGAAAACCGGAGGGGGTCACTACCGGTTCGAACCCCTCCCTCCCCCAGTCCATCATGAAAAGGGAGGGGGTCACTACCGGTTCGAACCCCCCCCTCCCCCCTCGACCCCTCGAAAACCGGGGGGGATCACTACCGGTTCGAAACCACCCCCCCCCTCGAAAACCGGGGGGGGGTGCGGACAGTGGTGAGGACGGTGGTGGTGGGGACTGGGGACAGCGGGACAGGGGTGGGGACGTGGTGTGGACGGTAGTGGTGGGGACAGTGGTGAAGGCGGTGGTGAGGACAGTGGTGGGACAGTAGCACAGTGGGGAAAGTGGGGACAGTGGGACAGTGATGGGGACAGTGGGGACACTGGGACAGCACAGTGGGACAGCGGCGGGGACAGTGGGACAGTAGTGGGTACAGTGGGGACAGTGGGACAGTGGTGAGGACCGTGGGGAAAGTGGGGAGAGTGGGACCGTGGTGGGACAATGGTGGGGAGAGTGGGGACATTGACACACTGGCGGAGGCACTGGTGGGGACAGCGGGGACAATAGTGGAACGGTGGGGACAGTGGGACAGTGGTGGGGACGGTGGTGGTGGTGAAAGTGGTGTGGGGACAGTAGGAATGTAGTGGAAACAATGGGGCAGTGGAGGGTACAGTGGTGGTGGGGACAGTGGTGAGGGCGGTGGCGAGGACGGTGGTGGGACAATGGGACAGAGGTACAGTGGGGACAGTGGTGGGGACAGTGGGAACAGTGGTGGGGACAGTAAGACAGCTCAGTGGGACAGCGGAGGAGACAGTGGGACAGTGGGGACAGTGGGGACAGTCGGGCAGTGGTTGGGGCCGTGGGGTAAGTGGGGAGAGTGGAACCGACACTGCGACAGTGATGGGGCACTGGTGGGGACAGTAGGGACGGTGGTGGACCCAGTGGGGACAGTGGTGGTGAGGACAGTGGTGCTGGGAACAGCAGTGGGGGATGTGGTGCGGACGGTGGTAGGGACCCGGGAGTCGTTTGTTGGCGGTGAGGGGGGGGGAGGGGTTCGAACCGGTAGTGACTCCCCCTCCAGTTTTCGAGGGGGAGGGGGGGGGTGGGGGGTTCGAACCAGTAGTGACCCCCCCCCCCCCCCGGTTTTCGAGGGGGAGGGGGGGGGGTCGAACCGTTATTGACCCCACCTGGTTTTCGAGGGGGGGGGGCTCGAACTGGTGGTGACCCCCCCCCTCGGATTTCTGGAGAGGGGGGGGTTCGAACCGGTAGTGACCTCTCTCTGGTTTTCTGGGGGGTGGGGAGGGGTTCGAACCGGTAGTGACCCCCTTGGTTTTCTGGAGGGGAGGGGGGGGGAGCGGGGGGTTGGGAGGGTGGGGGAGGGGGGGAGGTTTAGGGATGGGGGGGGGTTTGCCTGGGAAAGGGGGGGGGTCCAGCAGGAGGGGGGATTTTCGAAGGGGGGGGGATCCCCGCGGTTCCGGAGGAAGAGGGGGGGAATTTTCCACAGTAAAGCGGCGGTGGATTACGCTCTCTCCGATATGAGGATGGAAGTTCTTCGCCAGTTGGTGCCGCTGGAGTGCCGTATCAGGCTCGGGACAAGGGGCCGACACAAAGTTGTCCAGGGTCAAACTTTCCAGGATCGACCACGGGTTGGATCCCAGGACCGATGCCAAACGGAGTTCGAGGAGGAAGAGGAGGAGGAGGAGGAGGAGGAGGAGGAAGACGAGGAGGAGGAAGACGAGGAGGAGGAGGAAAAGGGAGGAGGATGTGCCAGTCAAGTAAGAGAGAAGAGGATGAGGAAGGAAAGCAGGGGGATTTGCCAGAACACGCGCGCACGCACACCACCACCTAATCAGGATTGCGGGGGGGTCTGGGATGTTCAAGTGCGCGCTGGCGCCAATTTGGTCCCAGCTCCTCAAACTCCTGCCTCGCCTGCGCCCGAGGGGGAAGTTCCTTGCCCACGCCCCCACGCGGCCCCGTTCCGTCAACTGGGGAAGGCGTGATGCGTCGCATCGGCAGGGGTCTCGCTCCGCGACAGGTTGGTGGGTGTCTCGCCCCGCGACTAGTGTGACGCCCCACTTCATGCGACTGAGGATTGCGCATCCGCGGGTGCCTTGCTCTGAGATTCGAGAGAGGTCTCGTCCCGCGGAGGGGGTAGTGCCTCGCTGCGCGACTGGGGGGAGCTCATCCGCGTCTGGTGGTGCGAAGTGGGGCTGTTTACCAAGAGTGGGACGGAGGCGCAGGGAGGTGAGGGTGGCTGAGGAGGAGGAGGAGGAGGGAGGGGCTAGGAGGAGGTAGGAAACGTGAAGGATGAGGGGAGGGCGGCGGAGGAGGAGCAGAGACGGACGACTGAGTGGCAGTGGCATGGCTAGCAGGAGGATGAAGATAAGGAGGAGGAAGGAGGAGGAGAATGTGGAGGAGCAGAAGCCGAGGAGCAGGAGCAGGAGGAGGACGAGGAGGAGGAGGACGAGCAGGAGGAGGAGGAGGAGGAGGAGGAGGAGGCGGACGAGGAGGAGGACGCAGGGCGAGGAAGACGAGGCGACCCGCAGGCTGTGGTCGCTGGTGTCCTGGAGCACTACCAGGGGAGCAGCGCGCCGACGGGCTGCTCCGCACAGCGGAAGGCATCCGCCTCCTCCTCCTGCTTCTATTCCTCCTCCTCCGCTCCTTTTCCAGTTCCTTTTCCTCCTCCCCGTCCTCCTCCTCCGCCTCTCCTCCCTCCTCCCTCCTCCTCCCCCTTCTCATCGTCCTCCTCGCTCTTCCCCCTTCTCCTCCTCCTCTTCCCCCTCCTCCTTCTCCTCGTCCTCTTCCTTCTCCTCCTCTTCCTCTTCATTCTCCTCCTCCTCCTCCTCCTCCTCCCTCCCCCGCCTCCGCCTCCGCCTCCCTCCTCCGCTCCTCTCCTGCGCCTCCCCTGTTTGCTTCCTGGTTTCGGAAGTCCTCCGCCCACAGTGGGGCTTCGCGCTACTTTTCGACTATGTTGGCTGACTAACGGCCGCTAGTTGGGTGGCGCCCCTCCGAGAGCCCCCTCCCCCCCCAGGCACCACTGCAGGAAGAGCGAACAGTAACCCCATCCATAATAACGTTACCAGTCTCCCTGAACTCGATGTAATTCGAAAGTGCCATCCCTTATGGCTCCTCCATGCTCATTGATAAGGTTCCTGCTCCGCCCGTTCTCCCTCTCGGTTGTTCCCTCCCTGTCTTCTGCCCTCGCCGCCGTCACTATTTTCAACCTGGAGCGCGAGGGAAAAAGCGGAGGAATACATGGTGGAATAGGACATTAGCAGGAGACGGGGTGGGCACAGAAGGAAACCGACATGGCATTTGGCGTAATAACATCGATCTCCCTACCACTCTCTATTTGGCTGCCGATTCCACTCCATCGCAGCTACTATCGGAATCACCATCGTACTCTCTGTCGATCTTAGAAAGAGCGTGTTCTACCGCTGCTGGCGGAAAACCGGGGGGGTCACTACCAGTTCGACCCCCCCCCCCTCTCCGGAAAACCGGGGTGTGTCACTACCGGTTCGAACCCCTCCCCGCCCCCCCAGTCCATCATGAAAAGGGGGGGGGGTCACTACCGGTTCGAACCCCCACCCCCCTCCCCTCCGGAAAACCGGGGGGGGTCATCACCGGTTCGAACCGCCCCCCCCCCCCTCGAAAACCGAGAGGGGGTCGTTGCCGGTTCGAATCCCCCCCCCATTCGCCGCCGGGCCGGGGAGAGTGGAGAGATTGACACATTGCTGGGGGCACTGGTGGGGACAGCGGGGACAATGGTGGGAACAGTGGGGACAGACGGTGGTGGACAATGGTGGGAACAGTGGGGACAGTAGGGCAATGGTGGGGACGGTGGTGGTGGGGAAAGTGGTGTGGGGACAGTGGGAATGTGGTGGAAACAGTGGGACAGTGGAGGGTACAGTGGTGGCGGGGACAGTGGTGAGGGCGGTGGCGAGGACGGCGGTGGGACAATGGGACAGAGGTGCAGTGGGGACAGTGGTGTGGAGAGTGGGGACAGTGGTGGGAACAGTGGGACAGCTCAGTGGGCCAGCGGAGGAGACAGTGGGACAGTGGGGACAGTGGGGACAGTCGGGCAGTGGTTGGGGCCATGGAGAAAGTGGGGGAGAGTGGAACCGTGGTGGGAACTGTGGTGGGGACAGTGGGGACAGTGCGACAGTGGTGGGGGCATTGGTGGGGACAGTAGGGACGGTGGTGGAACCAGTGGGGACAGTGGTGGTGAGGACTGGTGTTGGGGACAGCAGTGGGGGATGTGGTGCGGACGGTGGTAGGGACCGGGAGTCGTTTGCTGGCGGTGAGCGTGGGGGGTGTTGGGGGGGAGGGGTTCGAACCGGTAGTGGCCCCCCCCTGTTTTCGAGGGGGGGGTTCGAACCGGTAGTGACCGACCCCCCCTGGTTTTCGAGGGGGGGGGGGAGGTTCGAACCAGTATACCCCCCCTCGGTTTTCCGGGAGGGGAGGGTGGGTGGGGGTTAAAACTAGTATTGACCCCCCGGTTTTCCGGAGGAGAGGAGGGGGGTTCGAACCGTTAATTTGTGCCCCCCCCCCCCCCCCGGTTTTCCGGGGGGGGGGGTAGGGGAGGGGGGGGGGTTGCCGGGGAAAGGGGGGGGGTCCAGCGGGGGGGGGGGATTTTCGGAGGTTGGGGGGGGGACCTCCGGGCTCCGGAGGAAGAGGGGGGGAATTTTCCACAGTAAAGCGTCGGTGGATCACGCTCTCTTCGATCTTAACTACCGATCTCGCTATCGCATTTCCCCCGAAGTTTCGAATTCGGGCTTCCTCATCTTGCCCTCGCTTAGCGGGGTTGCGGGGTTATGATTGGGGGGGCCAACATAGGGGGGGAAGGGGAGACGGGGTTACAGGTTATTAAATTAAAATTGGCGGGGTCAACATCAGGGGGAGGAGGGGGGCCTAAGGGGGGAGGAGGAGGAGCACTGGGGGACCCTAGGAGGGGGATGCTAGGTGTCCCGATAATGAGATCGATGGTGAGATCGATAGTTAGACCGATAGTGAGATCGATCGTGGTATCGATAGTGGGCTCGATTGTGAGATCAACAAACTTACCAAATCAGTCACGCCCTAGATATGTTCAACACGACGAAACAATCAAGTCGTACACATTTTCTTAGCTTAGGCGTCAAACGATAAGGCTGGTGCGACATGATATGCAATATGTGCAAAGAACGGTGCGTTTTGACCCGAGTTTCGAAAGGAATCCAACCGTGGCGACCCCCTTGAAATACGGCAGCAATTCCTGGTGGCCCAACGAGGGGTCGGCGGACTTAGGTCGGAAGTTCCACGAGCCGTTTTGGCTCAAGGACTATGCCACGCGGCCCCCGAATTTCAGCAAAACAAGTTTGGACTCGCAACAAACAGAAATGGTGTTCGTCTTCTTGGGGGAGAACCAGCAGTGAGAACGATTCTCTTGGAACTTGGATAAGTGCGGGGACACGGACATGTGGGCGTTGGGGTATTGGCTGTCGCGTGTGTGCGGCGGCAGCTGCTCAGATACACGGAAGTGAGCCCCCGCCTCATATCAAGCAATATGTTGATGGCGTGGTCTCGGCTGGTTTGCAGATTGGGCACTTACGTCGGCACGCTAAAAGTAGATTCCACCGAAGAGCTGTTTCCTACTATCTAAGAAATACTGGCGGAGCCCATCCTTTTGCACCACCTGTTCGTGAGTTTCGTCGTGCTCTTGACCATATTCTATTCCAAAATTGCTCAGTCCATCAAGGTTTGGAGAAAGTTGGATCCAGTGGAAAGCTACGAAAAATGGTTACCTGCTTAGGCGAAGCCTCGAAGCGAAAAGACCAATCATTCTTCAGAACAGTTAAGTCGATATCATTGATGCGAGATGCTCGCAAGAGCCGTCTGGTTTGCAGATTTGTTGCAGTAAACGCTGACCTCAAAGTTCGATCTGGAATGCTTGGCATGGTTGTGAATCCTGCCCCTGGTGGTGAGGGCATCGTGAAAGCTACACAACAGATAATAACAGAGTTTTCTACAAAGTACATCGGTTCAAGAAACGAAGAACACGTTCCTGGTTTAGACAACACTGTACGACGTCGTATTCATATGGTTACCGTTGACGCTGCTGCTGACGAAGTGTTGGGTGCTGAACTTATGCGCAGGCCCATTCAGATCTTGATGGACACGTTGACGCCGAATTTGCAGATCGTGCTTCGTGACAAGTGCCATGGGACACGCAGGCGCACGGTCTCTTTTCTCACGTTAACTTTAGATGTTGAGGGAAGCCAGATGATGACGGCGAGTATGAAAATCTAGGGTGAGGTGGGTGATGGCGAAGATACTGAGGATGCTGATGATGAGCAGCTCCATGAGGATATGCGGGTATGGGATAGGGGGCGCTTCGCAGAAGCATGGAGGGATAACGTGGTAAGGACGAGAAAGGCAGGGGGGGATGGATGGAGAAATCGGGAGGAAAAGGAGGACGGCAGGAAAGTTCTAAGCGCCCACGCTTGCAATAGCGAATCCTGGTTTGCGTCTGTGCTGATATGTTTTGTCTCCGCACACGTGTCATCTCCCACTCCTCCTCTTGGGTGTCCGTCCGCCCGTCCTCCTCCTCATATTATTCCCCCTCCCCCCCCCACAAAATGCGTTCACTAAAACGACGTCGGTGATGCAGCTTAGCTTAGCTTAGCGTGCTCAAGGTAACCGTTGCACATGGTATTATAGCTTAGCTTAGCCCCCCCCCCCACAAAATGCGTTCAAAAAAACGTTACACAAGTCAGTGGTGCAGCTTAGCTCGGCGTGCTCAAGATAATCGTTGCACGTGGTAGTATAGCTTAGCTCAGCGTGCACGTCAAAGGGCACGAACAACTCAGGATGATCGTTGCACGGCATAGCTTAGCTCAGCGCCAAATCCCGTGCTCCCTGATGGATCGGGCCCCGACGAATAACACTCGTAAATTTCCTTAGCCATATTTCGGCTCAAGCTGCGCGAGCTTCCGACTCCAGCTCGAAGATGTCATCCCAGTCTCAGTTCGGTCTCAGCGACAGCATGTTGTGTGACAGCCTGGGCGAGTTGGACGCCTTGCATCGACGGCAGATAGAGGGGCCGACTTTGGCAGCGGATCTGGACTTGGCATCGGGGCTCGAGAAGAACGACGTCGCGTCGAACGACGAGAAGGTCATCAAGCCTTCGCCGTGGCTTCCCAAGCTCACTAGCCCCGCGCCGCAGAAGCACATCATCGTCGACCTCGAAGGTGGTGATGACGGGGCGCAAGGTTCTGATGTAGTGAAGACCGAGGACGGCAGGATGATCCCTCGTCCGCGCCCGTCGGCAAAGCCGTCGTCAGCAGCTACTTCGACCCCAGCGACAGCAACGACTCCGACGGCAGCTACGGCAGCGCCTCCGACGGCAGCTACGCCTCCGACGGCATCTACGGCAGCGCTTCCGACGGCAGCTACGGCAGCGCCTCCGACGGCAGCTACTTCGACCCCAGCGACGGCAACGACTCCGCCAACGCCGCCTCCGACGGTCACGGCAGCTACGCCAGCAGCGGATTGCCCGAAAGCGGATGCAACTACGCCGTCTCAGGTAGCGCCAGCCACGCCAGCTACGCCTACGCCAGCAACCACGCCGCCTTCGGGAGCTAAGCGTGCCTATGAGGTGGCGCGTGAGGAGCGCAAGCAGAAGGAGGCCAGGCTGCTCAAGGAAGCGGTGGGCTCGACGTCCACCTCCCGCGGGGCGGTGACTACGACAAACGTCTACAAAAACCTCAGCGACATGCCGCCGACGATCGGCATCGTGTTCCGTCAGCTGCTGGCTTGCATGTGCCTGTCGACAGCACGCGTGTGATCTACAGCGTCCGGTACCAAGTGGAGACCAGGAACGACTGATGGTGCACAGCGGAGTCCAGAGCAAAGCCGAGTCCATGGTGAGTTCCCAAACCTACTTCGCTACTGCGTAGTGATCGGTCGGTTCCATGGCTGTCTTAGGGAGTGAATGCAGTGCAGGGCGTGCGTGGCAGGCCTTGCTAGTCAGCAACAATTGGGGTTTAACTCACGGTACCAGCGATTGAAAACAAGCAGCGTCCCCCTCTAGAGACCCCAACTACGTTCTAAGAGGACCAGCAAGAGCAAGCGTAAGAGACGACGACGTCGTCGTCGTCGTCGTCGTCGTGTGGGAAAAAAAACGCCGACGGTTTTTCCCACGCGACGACGACGACTACGACGACGACGACGACGTCGAGGAAGATAAGCAGGGTCGGAGGAGGAGGAGGAGGAGGAGGAGGAGGAGGAGGAGGAGAAGGAGAAGCAATAGGAGGAGGAGGAGGAGGAGGAGGAGGAGGATAAGGGTGAGGAGAAGGAGAAGGAGGAGGAGGAGGAGGAGGAGATCGAGGAGGAGGCGATAAGAGCAGGAGTGGGAGTAATAGAACGGGGTAGTCGAAATTGCGTGGATACATGCGTCAGGGTTCGCGTGAGAATGGAGGCGAGAGTGCGAGTAGGGTTTCGAACAATAGTGGAATTACCAACATCTTACAAACAACTCGAAACATAGTGTGGTAACTGCTAAGAGTGCTTGCACGAGAGAGAACAGTGGGCAAGGCTAAGGTTGAGATAACGATACGTTGTGATATCAGTACAGCTGGTACGAATGATAGCGATATCCCATTATAGGAGAGGGAAGAGTGGTAAGAAAAGTGGGGAAAAGGCGGAGGAGGGATAAGGAGCTAAACTTAGGGTGCAGTTATGAGGGCGATAGGGGGAGGCGGATGGGGGGATGATGTGGATCTCGCCTTCGTTTCCTCCTCCTCCTCCTCCTTTTTGTTTGCCGTTGTCAGGCTGCTGAGCCGCCCGTGGAAGGCGGACCCATTCTTGTTCGAGGTGGCGTCCCGTGTCGCCATGGGCAGGTCGTCCCCAACGCAGATGATCCAGCATAGCGAGGACCTCCGAAGCGAACTTCGCACCATCATGAGAGAGAAGGATCCTCGATGCAGAGAGGCAGGCAACTTGAGGGCTGCCAAACATAGATTCGAAAGCTTCCAGAAACCATTGGGTCGGACCGTCCGCCTCTTCCCGTCGATTTTGAAGCTCCTCGTCCGCGTTGCGGTCTCGCGGTCAGATTTCCAAGGGAAGCGTGCCAAGGAGTTCTTGGAGTGGATCGCGGCTTCCCCGAAGCACCTGCTCATGACAGGCATGATGGCAGACGCGGCCGACGAGGCCATCATACTGACCAGATTTTGCGACTCAGAGGCAATGGACGTGGCGGGCATGAGCTCACAGATAGAATTATTTCTAGTTCGGTGCGAAGCTCTTTTTGGTGAGAAACGGCAGTGTCTTCACGTGGTTGGGTATGCGAAGACTGTACTTTCTATGCTACAAGAGCCATTCGTGTGGGTGTTAAGCGGGAGACCGTTTACGCTGGCTGCCCCCAGTGGTGCTGACATTGCTGATTGCTTAAGCCACATGCGGGCATGGATGCGACTGGCTCATGCAGAGATAATGGCTGAGTTCCCTGACTTCGAAGTGGCAAGAGCTTTCGAGATGTTCAATGTGATGCCGCTCAGGGGTGCGAGAGCCAATCGCGAGATAGACGTGACCACCCAGTGCAAGTGCTTGGCCAAGGCATGCGGCGTGAAGTTCGGCGAGTTCCATAGTGAGTTTATCAGGCACCGAGACGCAGCCGTTCTCGAGATGCAGAATAAGGCATGCACGAGCAAGGATGCATGGGTGCAGGTCGTGAACCGCATGAAGACCAAGCGTGCAGAGGTCCAGGACTCCTACCCATGTTCATCGCTGCGACTCGTGGTTGAACGCTGGTTGTCTTTTTGTGCATCCACCTCGGGGGTCGAGCAAGGGTTTACTGTTGGACAAGTCGCCGTGTCGGATCGTCAGAATGCTGATCCCCAGCTTGAGCTCAACTACTTGAAGGTAAAGATCGACGCCAAGCGAGACGACCCAGATGAGCTATGCCGCATAGCTCAGCACGCATGGGTTCGCTTTGGTTTTGGCGTCCCCAGGGCATCGGGGAAGGGTGCACGCGACCCCAGGGTGGACAAAGGGCACGCCAAGAAGGTCCTCACCGAGTCAGGCGAGGCTCACTTCATCAGAACCCGCCGTCGGTCCTTAGACGGCGCGATGGAGACAGGTGGGCTTCAGAAAGCGTTGAAGAGACTCGACGACATGGACGTGTCATCATGCTGGACTGACCGCCACGAGAAGGAGATGCAGTTTGCTAAACAAAAGTTGGCCAAGAGGGAGGTGCAAGCTGTGTCCGAAGGAGTTCTACATGGCACAGCGGAGACCCGCAAGCTCGCAGAGGAGAGCGTAGCAAAACTTGCAGACGGGGTCATCAAGAGGGATAAAACTGCCATCAGGAACTTGGAGGTTTGCTTGGGTGGGGACCTACCGACGAAAGCTGCCTTGAGGTACAGCGCTGCATGGACAGACTCGGATGCATCTGCGGCATCGTTCCCCTCATGGTCATTGACTCGTACGTTGCATCCGTGGAGGGCTTCTGTATTTGTTGTTGCTGATCCTGGTGCCCGACCTGTTAGGGCGCCTTATGTGTGGGCAGCGTTTCTTCGCGGTGGGCACGTGATCAACCATGCGGTACTGACTGGGAACGGTATTCCCATATGTATCAAGTATCATGCTGCGCTGGCCCAGCGCAGGAAGCTCTTTATCTCTGACGGGTTCAAAGCACACCATGAGCACATCGCAAACATATTCAGGCTAGCACTTGTTGATTTCAGTGGGTGCAAGTTCTCTGTGATCGATGATTTGGATTCATATTCAGCTGAACGCAGGCGCATCAAGAACACTGGCATATCTGTGATTGGGCTGGTTACCAAGAGCGAGAGGGACGCCGAGGACCCATGGCGGGACTTTATCAAACAACACCCCCTCCCCTGAAATATCCTCCTCCTCCTTTTTTACCCTCCTCCTCCTCCTACTCCCATTCGAGGGGGGGAGAAGAGACTAAAGATCAATGATAAAGATGATGACAATGAGGGGTGGGGTTAAAAACGATATGGATGGAGGGACGGAGGGCGGGATGATGACGAGGAGGAGGAGGAGGAGGAGGAGGAGGAGGAGGAGAAGGAGGAGGAGGCGGATGAGGAGTAGGAGGAGGAGGAGGAAAATGGCGAGGATGAGTTTCTCAGGACGGAGGGAAAGAAGGCGAGGGGTGAGAATCACAGTGAGACGTGGCCACCCCAGGCCAAGCTTCGCGGCGACAAGGGGGCGTTCACGGGCCCCGAGCTATTCGAGAAACTGCTGAAGGTGGACCACGCGGCCTCGCACTTCGGGCCCCGCGTGCGGTAGTTAGTCTGTTGTTTGATTTGAGGGCAGCCCGTGGGATCGGGTCGGGCTCAGCGTCCGAAATGCCCAACGACCTTTGAGAAGACGGGGGTGGGGACCCCCGTCTTCTCAAAGCCCGGTAACGTCACCGAGCTTTGAGCCAGAGGGGGTACGAGACGCCGACCTTTGAGACAGAGGGGGTAAACGCCCTCCCAGCCCCCCCCAGACCCCTGTATCACGTTTACCCCCTCTGGCTCAAAGCCCGGTGACGTCACCGAGCTGTGAGAAGACGGGGGTCCCCACCCCCGTCTTCTCAAAGGTCGATGCGTGTAATTCGACCTTTGGTGTAACCTCACCCGATGGGGTGAGCGACGGAGGATAGACTGCGGGGCGTGATGGGGCTGCCCCTTGCGAGTGAGTGAAAGTATCCTCCTCCTGGATCATGGCGCTCCTTCTCCTCTGAAAGTTTCGGTTGTTGTGGAGTTTTTATTCGGGCAATCGTCGTCGTCGTCGTCGTGCCATTGCTGGCATGTGAGCCGCCGTGAGGCGGGTCGTCGTCGTCGTCGTCGTCGTTTGGGAAAATCCGTCGACGGTTTTTTTCGTAGTCGTCGTCCTCCTCCTCATCCTCCTCCTCCTCCTCCTTCTCCTCCTCCTCCTCCTCCTCCTCATCCTCCTCCTCCTCCTCCTCCCCCCCCTCCGATTTCAGTCGGTGTGCGCGTGGCTTTTGGACTAACTGTCCTCCCAGCTCCCGACTCTGAACTTAACTTAGTGCAGGGTTGGTTCGAAGATGCGCTCCGACAACACTTGCCCATGTGGCAAAATAACTTGATAACAGAGCACATCAACACCAACACCATCAAAAACACTAAAAACGCTAGCATCAACATCAAAGCTGTAATTAGCTTCTTTTTGTTCGAGCCCCGCCCAGCACACCCACGCTTCGACTCGGTCACCGACGGACCCAGATGGCGCCCAAAGCCAGACAGCCCAAGGGTAAGGCGAAATCGAGGGCCGCTGGGGCCGGTGTTTCTGTGCCGTCGTCGCTGCCCGCGTCGATTGCGAATGTGAACGCCAGCTACCTTGCCGATGTCCAGCAGTGGTTCAGCAACGTTGCCGCTAACCCGATCTTGAACCAACTTGCAGGCGCCACCTTGCCCTTGACCGTGGAGCGGAGCAGGGCGGTAGACTGGCGCCCTGCTTAACAGCTTATGGTGGGGGGCCCACTTGCACCTCGCACCCCGACCCTTAACCTCTGATCGGCCGTGATCGCTAACAAAGTCCCAAGACCCACCGAGCTAGGGGAGGAGTAAGAGGGGGATGCGGAGGGAGGGAGAAGGCAGATAACGATGAGAGGACGATGACGACCCATGAGAACATGAGGAGGTGGAGGATGATGAGTAGTAAGTTTTGAGATGAGCACTGAGACAGATCATGATCGGTGGAATCGAACCATTCCTACTGAGGCGCCCTTCGACCATAATCTGTTCAAGCCAGGCCTCGAGAGGGCCGCCACCACGCCCGTGACCGCGGAGACTGTGAAGGACGCCAAGCCGTTCTATACTAGCGGTGGTGTGCTTCAATGGTTGAACCCGATGTGGACAGCGACTCCAGGAGTGCAGATCAACAGGTCCACAGTGCAGGCGATCGCTGATCGGAACTTCCCGCCGAAGGACCCGCACCATTTTCCGATTGGCCTCGTGGTGAGCGTGAACGACGCAGAGTTCATACCGATGGAGCACAAAGGGGGCATGAAATGCATCAGCCCCATGGAGTACGTGCATGCAGCCTACATGGCATGCGACAGGGACCTGGCCGACCCGTCGTGCGATGATGAGCTCGTGCGGCGGTGGTCCAACATCTTTCGTGACGTCTCGATTAGCTTCATGTTCATTCCAGAGAATCTCGAGTCGTTGTCCTCGTTCCAGCAGCGCGAGGACTTTCAAGAGGCGGGGGGACGTGCGGCGTGGACGGTCCTCCAGAGGGTGCAGATGGTCATCAGGGAGAAGCACGCCCTCGAAGTGAAGACTAGCAGAGAGACATCGGCGCCCAAACTGTCCCAGTATTTCTTGACATCGGTGCGGCTTTCGTCGAGGAGCGAGACCTTTAGCCCAAGCTTCATCGACGCCGCCCTGACGGTGGAGAGTCGAGTCTTGACCGATCCAGTCGTCGGCCAGATATTGCAAGAGCTTGATGATTCCTTTGGCAGCTCGGGGCCCTTCAACTCGGTGTACAAGCTCCAGGCCGTCATCAACCGCGGGAAGACTGCGCAAGGCATCCAGTGGACGTTCAAATCGATTGCAGATTCCATCAAGATGCGCTACCTGGAGGCCGGCGAAGTCACGGTCACTAAGATCAACAAAGTGCATGGCGACGTGGCGATGTTGAAGATGGAGGTTCGGGATTATCTGTTGCACATCTTCCTGGAGAAGCATGCGTTCACGGCAGATGCCAAGCGCAGGTTGCGCGAGGCTCTCCATGACCACGACTCGGCGCGCAGGTGCCTGGCGGCCTACCCCGACCAGAAGCAAGTTGAGATCTCGTGGCAAGCCACCCTGCCCGAGAGCGCCCGCAAGTTTTGTGACTTTGCGGAGGCCGTCATCTACGGGGATAGCCACGACGCTTCTCTGAAGACGGCTGTGAAGTATTCGAAAGGTGCACCCGACTTCCTGGGCTACCAGCTGGTCAAAGAAGATTTGGATACCATCATCGACTGTGTGGAAAAAGAGGCAGCCCAGGACAGCCTTGGCATCGAGCTCCCGAAGGACGACAGCAGCTTCGCGAGCATCCCCTCCAAGCAGCAGTGGAAGGTCGACGAGATCATCCACTGCGAGGAGAACGGCGAGACCGACAAGCTGGCGAAGAAGGTGCAGGAGTTGAACTCGGAGGAGAGAGACAACTGGCTGTCCGTGGCGAGCAAGGCCGTGAGGCACTGCGGACGACCACGACGACGACCACGACCACGACCAGGAGGGGGAGGAAGAGGGAGAACCTACGGACGAGGAGGCGGAGGGAGGAGGGGGAGGAGGAGGCAGGATGAGGAAGATAATGAACCCAGGCAGTACGTGAGAATCGCGGTGATGCCAGATGATCCAAAAACGCTTGTCTCGGAGATCAAGAGCTCCGACCTGGCGACCACAGCGGGGGACATGACGGGGTTGGCCCTCCTACACTTCGACACGAAGCTGGCTGGCGAAGCGGTGACGGCCCCGAGGATCAGGAAGGCCCCGTTCCAGGAGAAGAGCTACAACACTCAGGTATCCGCGGTGCTGGAGGGGCGCTTTCGTGGCGTCGGAGATCAGCCTACGCTCAGCGGTGGGGACGTGGTGCTTATCGTGGACGGCGGCCGCCTGGGCAACGCGAAGCCGTTGAAGAAGCCGTGGGTGCCTCCCGCGGCTGCGGTGGCGTCAGACGAGAAGCCCCCCGAGGACGACGAGGCCGATGACGACCTCGACGAGGATGAAGAGAAGGAGCCGAACAGGATGAAGCTGAAGCACCACATCGTTCACGTCATTGCGAGCGAGGAGTCGTTGAAGGCAAAGCGCAAACTCTCGAGGGGGCCAGCGAGCCTCCAGCAGGTGGAGAACATGCACGTGCTGACAGTGGGCAACCTCGCGCTCCCCGAGCGTGCTGGGAAGTACTACGACGGCTCCAACAAGGGCACGGTCATCGGCCCAGTGACGCTACCAACGCCAGAAGAATAATGGCGCACAAGCGTCAAGAACAAGCGTGAGATCTACACGAAGAAGAATCGGATTCCAGTGGGAGGCAAAACAGCTGGCCTCGATGCCCCCGAGAAGCGCAGCGACACAGACATCGAGCCCGTGTTTTGGTGGACGTTCCCCGTCCTGTTCTACCTGGAGGTGCTGCACAGGTTCTTCGGGCGCACGGTCGTCGACCTGACGCCAGGGCCTGGGAACTTCGCGGAGGCGGCGCTGAAGAGGCGGACAGGCTACTTCGGCATCGCCATGTCCCAGAAGCACGCCTCCGGCATCGAGGAACGGTTGAAGCTCGTCGCGCTCGCCATGATGCGCGACCCTGAGAGCTGGCTCTACAATGCGAAGTATGCGGAGGCCATGGGCGAGACGAAGAAAGATGTCACCCCTGAGCCCAAGAAGGCCAAGCGCAAGCTTAAGGGCACGGACAAGGGTGCTGAGGTCGAGCAGAGCGGCGACAAGCAGCCGCCGCCCAAGAAGAAGCTCAAGGGCAAGGGCAAGGCTGTCGACAAAGACGGCGAGGAGCCCGAGCCTGATGGCGAGGAGGAGGAGGATGGCAGCAACTGGGACCTCTCGGGCGACGACGGTGAGGGTGGCAAGGACTGATATTGAATGAGGATGGTTGCGTTTGCTTGCAGTGGTGCGCATGTGTCTCTTAGTTTGGCCTCCAGGGCCCCAGCAGCGCTAGATGATGATGATGATGAAGAGATGATGATGATGATGATGATGATGATGATGATGTTGATGATGATGATGATAATGATGATGATGATGATGCTGATGATGCTGATTATGCTGAGGAGGATGAGGAGAAGAAAGAGGAGGCGGAGGAGGATTATGATGAAGAGGAGGATGAACAGGAGGAGGAGGAGCAGCAGCAGGAAACTGAGGAAGAGGAGGGACGCGATGAACCTTGGATCGGCTCGGTGCATGGTGCCCGCATTTTTGCTTCCAGGGCCGTGGCGAAGAACTGCCACGGAGGGGGTCCAGCACAGGGGCGTTTTACACAGCTTGCTCGCCCTCCTTATCCTCCTTCGATTGGTGACTAAACTAAACAAAACTGAACTCCACCCTCCGCCTGAGTGAAGCTGTCCCTGGAACGCATCGCTCGGACATGCGTTTGAATGTCGTGGTGGGCACCGCGACGACGACGACTAAGTCGAATACTGTGCTCGGCTCGCGGAGAGCTGTCCTCCTCTGATCCCTCGATCCTCGGTCCTCGACTTTGGATCCTCGTCCCTCCTCCTACTCCTCCTTCTCCTCCTCCTTCACTGCTGCCGGAGCCGTGGCTGGATGCACCGTGAGAGCTGGCCGCCCCCGCTGAAGTCGGCAAAAACCGTCCTCTCGTCATCCCCCCGAAGGGTGAGGAGGAGGAGGATGAGGAGGAGGAGGACGAGAAAACTGATGGGGGGCAAACTAAAACGACCCCGTCCTCCTCCTCCTCCTCCTCCTCCTCCTCCTCCTCCTCCTCCTCCTCCTCCTCCGTCCTCCTCCGTCCTCGCCGTTTTGGCGCGAGGTGTTGTTGCAATCAGTGCCCGAAGGCCTCCGACACTAAGTTGCTCGGGTCCATGGCCCCCAAACGGAGGCCAGCAGCTGCGCGCCATGCCATTCGCACGTTCGCGTATGATTCGCTGAAGGCACGCTTCCTGGAGCAGATCCAGAAAAATAAGGTGCTCGCGGTCCACAACGCCAGTTTGCGCAAGAGGGTGAAGAAGTTGCGGACTGGTTTGACACAGATTGGGAAGGCCATCGAGAAAACGCTCAGAACCGACAACAACGATGCCATCCAGGGGGCTCTCGATATCCAGGCGGTTCGCGACGGCGACGATGCGCAGGATGCCCCCCCGTCTGACATTGCTTCTGATTGAGCAGTGCCGAGCCTCTCCCGCACCTAGGCTTTCTTAGGCTCTCAGGGCGCATCTCGTCTGTGACAGTGATGACGCCCCGCGCTGCGGGAACTCCTTTCGTCGGAGCTCGGAGGCGGGCGCAGCAAACAGAGCCTTCAGAAACCGACGGGAATCGGCAACTCTCCGAACGTGCCCCCTAGGGCCCGCTGGGGCCCATCACGGTGACGCCGCGTACGACGAAGATGACGAGTACGATGAAAATGGGTATGCTGAAGATGCTGACGATAAACATGACGATGATGACGATTATGACGATGGCGATGACGATGACGATGATGATTATGGTCATGATGATGATGCTTATGACGATGATGATGCTGATGATGATGACGACGAGGATCATGATGCTGATCATGGTGCGGATCATGATGATCATGATGACTTCGATGACGATCATGATGATGATGATGATGATGATGATGATGATGATGTTGTGATGGTAATGACAATGGTGATGACGATAACGATGGTGACGATGGCGGTGCGATGATTAACATCGACTGCGATGCAGATGATAACGACAACGATCACGACGATGATGGTGATTACAATGACGGGGGGCTGCCGATTCCCGTTGGTTTCCCAAAATATCTGAGGCTCCGCCCGCTCCGTCTGCCCCTTCGGAATAAGGATCTCTGGGTTCCCGCAGGGCACTGCATAAGGCGGGACCCTACGATGTGGGACCCTATGGGGCGGAACCCTATCAGGCGGGACCCTGTGGGGCGGGGACCTCTGGGAATCTATTGGGCGGGCCCATATAGGGCGGGACCCTATGGGGCGAAGCTTGTAATGGGAATCCGTCGTAGTTCGTACAATCATAGATATAGTAATCATCCTGGTAGTCGTCATCATCATCATCATCACCAATATACATATATACATATATATATATATATACATATATCATCATTGTCACCATCATCATCATCATCATCATCATCACCATCATCATCATCATCATCATCATCGTCATCATCATCGTCGTCATCATCATCAGCAGCGTCGTCATCGTCATCGTCGTCATCGCCATCGTCATCATCACCATCATCATCATCATCAGCATCATCATCATCGTCCATCTTCTTTCTCCTCCTCCTGATCCCCCCCCTCCTTGTCCTGGCCCCCCCCCAGGTCCTCCTCCTCGTCGTCCCCCTCACTGTTAGCGGGTGCGGGGGGGGGTCTCATATGTTGACCCCCCCAATCATAACCCCGCAACCCCGCTAAGCGAGGGTAAGTCATCCCCGCGCTCGTGGTGTCATGTATTTGGCCTCGGGACGCTCGCGGCCACAGGTGGCCGGGAAGTGACATCTCTTTGGCCTCGGGGCGTTCGCGGGACACGGGCGGTCCCGTGGCCTGTGGTGCCGACACTGGGAACCGTGTGGCGTACCGGCTTCTCTCGAGCAGGGACCGAGCGTCCCGACATTCCCATCGACCTACCACAACATGTTTTGGGAACCCAAATTTCACCGAGTGCGTTCTGCTACTCGCAAAGTGCCTACTCGCATACGTCCGAAAAAAACACATGTCGGATTTGATGTAATTTGTCGTAGATTCCCCGCGGCGGATCCAAGCCATTTGCGAGTAGTTACTTTGCGAGTAGTGGAACGCGCTCGTCTAACAATGTTCTAATAACAAATTACCCCAGTGCGACCCTACCTAGAAGTTGGAGCCCCTAGGAAAGCAGCATTCGTTGCTATGCTATGCTATACCATGCTATGCTGCGCTATGCTATGCTATGCTATGCTATGATATGATTCGCTTTGATACGATATGATATGCTGCGTTATGCTATGTTATGCTAAGCTAAGTCATGGTATGCTATGGTATGCTAAGCTGCGCTATGCTATGCCATGCCATGCCATGCTATGCTCTGCTGCGCTATGCTATGCTATGCTATGTTATGCTCGGCTATGCTATGCTATGCTATGCTATGCTATGCTAATGCAGCGCTGCGTTATGCTAAGCCAAGTTAAGATGAGATAAGCAACGCTAAGCTGAGGGAGCGTCACTGGGGGAACCGCGGGGCGGATCCTGCGGGAACCGCCTGGGGCGAGCCCCACTGCCCGGCCCCTTAAGCTTACAGGGTAAGAACTCTTCTTGGCAGAGCCTAGGTAGGGAACATGTTCCAATCACAAAAACACAGGGGACAACGATAGGGGGGATACGCATAGGGGGGATGCATCGACCTCCAATCGCCCATTGATTGCCTATATGGGCCCGATAACCCCACCCCGCCCAGGGAGGTGCGGATTCGCTATCGGGGGTCTATCGCCGATCTATCGGCGATGCATGGCCGATTCCAGGTCGATGCACCTATGCCTGTCCCCCCCTATCGTTGGCCAGCAAAGCAATGTTCTCATAACATAGAGACGATATGTTAAACCAAGGCCGTTTCAGCCATACATGTTCTCATATCATTTCGTGCAGACAACAAAATATTTTTCGATCATTATTTGGTGAACCTCTGGGCCAGCCAGTACGCTTCGCCACTGCTCGATTCTCTGCGGCCCCCTCAAGTCCCTATGGACACCACCAGGAGACCATCGGGACACCATCGAAACACCACCAGCACACCACCACCACACCCCTCGGGGCACCAATCGGGACACCATCGGAGCACCACGCCCACTATCCATCTCACTACCGATCTCACCATCCATCTCACCAGGACACACCACAGGACATCGACGGGTATCACAGTCGATCCGTTGGCCGGTTTTGCTGACATTGAAAATTGTGTGGCGGGCATACCGGGTTCTCTGCGACCCCCCCACAGTCTCCCTCTGGACACCACCAGGACACGATCGAGACACCATCGAAGCAGCACCAGGATACCATCAGGGCACCCACTGGGACACCGACGGAACACCACTCTCACTATCGATCTCAGTATTGGTCTCACTACCGATCTCACCATCGATTCCACCTGGAGACACCACGAGACACCGACGGGACACCCGATGGACACCGACGAGACACCGGCGGGACACCGGCGGGACACCACGGGACACCGTGGGGGCACCAATAGGTCTCACTATCGATCTCACTCTCGATTTGTCAAGTCATCTCACTATCGATTTCACGATCGCTCTTATCTTATCATCGATCTCACGATCGGTCTCACTATCGATAGCACTATCGATCTCACTGTCGATCTCACCACGGGACACCGACGGAACACCGCGACGGAACACCGCGACGGAATACCGACGGGACACCGACGGGACACCGACGGGACACCAACAGGACACCTACGGGACACCGACGGGACACCGACGGGACATTGACCAGACACCGACGGAACACCGACGGGACACTGCGGCGGGACACCGCCCGGAACCGCCCGCCCACCCAGGGGCGGATCGGTCAAGGGCTCTCGTCCCGCCCTAGCCACAGCGGGGTCATGCCGTTCTCCCGCCCGCGTAGCGTCGCCTCGCCCCGCACGCGAGGCACGAACCCGAGAACGAAACCGGTTTCGCGGTGGTATTTTTTATTGTTTTTTATTATTTGGTTTGCCGATCAGTGCGCCCCCCCCCACACCCCATGGAGTGGATCTTGGCTGTTTTTTGACACCTGTTTCGAGCGGATAAAATCTCCCCCAGAGGCCGCACTCTTGCAAACAGTCGCACTAACCAGAGGTCTGGAGCCAGACACCTCCCCATCCCCCCCTCTTTCCGCCCAATGTCGAAACGCCGAAGAAAACAAAACTCACGTGGTCATCCGTTCCATGCCGATCTCTCCCCCCAACCTCCGATGTCCGTCTCCACCCTCGTCGACATCCTCGTCCACTCTCTTCTGCTCACCGCCCCCCCTCCCCTCCATCGTCCTGCCTCGCTGCCCCTGCCCCGTTCTCGCCCTGCCTCGCTGCCCCTGCCTCTCTCCCTCCCCCTCCATCTCTCGCCCTCTGCCTCTTCCGCTTCCTCCTCGTCCTCTTTCTCTTCCTCCACTCTTCCTCCTCTTCCTCGTCCTCCTCCTCCTCCTCGTCTTCCTCCTCCTCTGTTTCTCTTCGCCCGCTTTGTCATCCTCTCTCTTCCTCGTCCTCCTCCTCCTGCCGCCCATCCCTCCCTGCTGCCGCTCTTCTCCTGCTCCTTCTGCTCTTCGTCCTCCCCTCTCTGCCGGAGAGCCTCTGGGGCCCAGGGGGCGCCCCTCCACACCCCTCGCATCGCTGGGACGTGTGTATGTCTTCTCGGCGAGGACCCTCGACTGGAGGAGGAAAAGATGCCGATACCGCTACCCTTCATCCTTTCCCGTCTGTCGGCTTGTTGGGAGGCCCTCGTCGCCACCGCTGGATTCGCTTCGAAATCGTGGTCAGAACGCGCCCCAGGCGAGGTCTAGGGAGTAGCTGTATCGATACATGTTGGTTTCCCCACTCGAGGAGCAGTTCGGGCCATCTTGCGAAAAAGTACACGCACGATGCCGAAACATGCACGGGGAAGCGGCGTCCGAGCGATGGCGAGTGCCCTGCGCACCCCCGCGAGGTGGCGGTCGAGGACCTGCGCTGCCAGGTGGCGAAGTTCCACTACGGGATGGGGTCGAAGGACCCCATCACCAGGGTGCTTTTCTTCAGCCGCAAGGTCCTTAGGGCCGATGATTTCTCCGCCCCCTCACTCTCGTCCGCAACTGCGTGGGCTTTGGCGTGTGTATGTGTAGATATGCGCGTCTCGGCGCTGCCTTGGCGCTGCCTTTGCGCATCTGGGAACACCATGCGGGGGCGGATCGGAATCATTAGCGCATATTGGCACGTTGGAGTTATCGAAGACGCATACGGCGAATCACCGCCGCCCCCTGCCTTTTGAAATCGCCCATGTGGCCGAGCGTTGTGGTAAGAGCTCTGCCAAGCTATCGGACCAGGTGTTCCCCAAACCGTTGTGGAAACCCTTCGGGGAACACTTGGAGGAGAATGGCGGGGAAGATCAAGAGGAGGAGGAGGAGGAGGAGGAGGAGGAGGAGGAGGAGGAGGAGGAGCAGGCTGGGGCATCTTGGGAGCCTCTGTGGGCACTCTTGGGGCCTCCTGGGAGCTTCCTGGGAGCCTCTTGGAGGCATTTGGGGGGCCTCCTTGGGCCTCCTGGGGGCCTCAGGGGGCTTCTCGGGGGTTTTTGCTGTCTCAGGGCATTCCTGGCCCATCTGACGCCGTCGGAGGCCGTCTTGGGGGCCTCTCTGGGCCGACTTGAAACCCTTCTGGGGCCCTTGGGTGTTCCAGGGCCGTCTCGGAGGCCATCTTAAGTATCTTGGAGGCCTCTCGGGCCGTCTGGGGGCCCTCGGGGCCTCTTGGGCCGTTCTGGGGCAATCCTGGAGGCCTCTTGGGCGATCTTGGGGGCTATTGGGCTGTCTCGGGCCGTCGGAATGCCGAATGAAACAAATGCCAAAATCATTAAAACACCTACGACAAATCAATGAGTTTGGCCTCTTCGGGCCTTCCTGGAGGCCCTGTTGGAGACCTCTTGGGCCGTCTCGGAGGCCTCTTGGGGGTCCTCTTGCGGACTTGGAGGCATCTTGGGCCCTTGGGCGGATTTGGAGGCCCTCTTGGTGGGCCCCTCTGTGGGCCCTCTTGGGCCGTCTTGAGCGCTTCTTGGGCTATCTTGGAGCCCTCTTGGGCCGTTTTGGGCCATCTGAAAGTCATCTTGGGCCGTCTTGCTGGGCGGCTGGCCCATCGGACGCCGTCGGGAGCTGTCTTTGGGGCCTCTCTGGGCCGACTGGGGGCCTTCTTGGGGTGCTCCAGGGCCGTCATGGAGGCCATCCGTACGCCAAGACGACCTCCGACGGTTCTACCTGCGAGAACCACCAGTGGGTACTTGGGTGGATGAAATACCACCGTGGACGACATTGGCCAAACGCGAGTGCACTCGCAAAATCTGCATGGACCAATGCGTCGCGAGTCTACGTGGCTCCCATGGTGCATTCATGCGGGAACTTATTGAGATAATGGCCAACCGCCGCCTATTGCTAACACCCTTCGGGGACAGACGGTGCACGGGCCATCGTCAACATGCCTCGGTCTGCAGCAGGGAACTGGTCAGGGCAGCCCAGTATACCCCGAAGATGCTCTTCGTTGAAGCAGTGCGAATTGCAGACGACATGTTCTCAGTAAATCGTGATCCTTTCCATGATCGTCCTCATGCGTCATCTGTTCTTGTCACGGACGCACGCCGATTCGATTTGGGTGATTCAAGTATCTCTCGACATCTTGGCGGCTCGATCATGCGACCACCATCAGGAGGATGGGAATATCCAGCATGCGCGGATAACGTCAACGTGCGTTCCCCATCGCACGACAGAGACCCTAAATACTGTGGGTGGCACGACAAAGAGGATCACTACTGGAAAAGCCAAGGCTGCAAGAACAACTGCGGTCAGGCTGGACCTGGTCACCTTCGTACGCCTGCCAAATGCATATTTGTTAACCCGTGCAAGCTGCCTGACAAACACGGACAGGAGACCCCGGCCCGTGCCGACCCGGCAGCCCCACCACTTGCGGAGGCAGCTGCTTCCGACGCACAACCACTTGCGGCGGCAGCTGCTTCCGAGGCACCAGCTGCCAAGCAGACTGCGCGGCGCCTGGTTCCAGAGCTGGACCAACAGCAGGCGCCAGCAGCCGCGACATCATAGTTGACCCTGCTGCTCGTCCAAGGCTTTAAGACTGGTCAAGGTTCCATGTGCAGAGTCGCTCACAGAATCTGCGCAGCCTTGACCCAAGCGCGGTAGCGCGCGAGTTGCAAAAAAAAAATTACACTTACGGTGGTCCCACGCCGAAGAGCCCAAGATGAGGCCCCTCTTAACAAAGGCTCCTCTTGACAGCGTTAGGCTAAAGTTGATGGAAAGGCGTCTGTGACGCATGCAGGGGGCGCAGGGTTTGGGAGACGCCAGGCTACATTGTCATGCCGTCCACTGCACATTGCAACATATTTCCTCAATCGCTGCATTCGATGCGGTGCTGGAATCTGGATACCAGACAAAACCATGACCAGCATCTTAGACGCACACCATCAGTGATGGATGCAAGTCGGACCTGCCAAAGTCAAAGTACTTCACTCCGACGGGGAAGGTGCACTCAATGACGACGCCGCAAAGGCAGTCGTTGAGGCCAGATGCACTGAGCTGAGGATACGCGCGCGTGGACAACGCGCCAGGACCATTGAAGCCAGAAGTGGCACACTACGAGACCTACTTCACGTCATGGGCGCTGATCGAACTTAACAGATATATATATATATATTGTGTTCACCCGCCTAATTCATGAAGCCTTGTTTGCCGCCAGTGCGTTCACCTCCTACAGTGAGGTATCTCCACGCAACGCACTGTTCGGCCGACAGCCGGCGATGCTACCCGACTTGCCTGTCCTGGATCACGAACAGCAAACGTAAAAATCAGACCACTCTCGAGTCAGTCGGGTAAGCATTGAAGCTATTACTCAAGCCACTGCAGTAGCAAAGACGAACCGTGCACTGTGGACCAAGACTACTATCAGTGGTCAGCATTACGATCACGGGGAATATTTGGTTGACTATCATCGTCCCACGATTGCAAAAGACGACTGGGGTGGCTGGGATGGACCTTTCCCGGTCGCGCGGAATGACCCCGACAAGGGCCAGGTCATCATGGGAGTGGGCAACCACCAAGCTTTGATCGCTCGAGAGATTGGTGTGGGCAACGCAGCGTTGCGGAATGCATTCGCCTTCGTAGCCTGTCTGCCTGCGGGGCGACCTGCCGCGACATTCGGACGCCCCCCGATCAATAAGGGGGTGCCCCAGATAACGAGTGCAAGCCGACTCTCTTAAGGTACATGTAGCTTTTCAGTACCTCATCGGAAACTTCTCTCGTTTCGAGAGCGTGCTCTGCGTCAGGCTGGCAAAGAGTTCACAAGCTACCGGCGGTGACTTATGCTCAGAGTTGCACATTGGCGCATGGCGACAACGACGTGAACCCAGGCTTCCACGACTACGATGCCGAAGGCGCTGCCCTAAACATACGCGGTGTAACTGGCTCAGTGCATGCTAGGATCACCCATTGCTTGAAATCCGCCAAAACCTCAAGCGGGCTTTGGCCAGGACATGACGATGCTCGAAGAGCTGGCCGACGTACCAGTGCAAGGCAGCCGCGCCAGGTGGGCCCCAGGAGTCGAGCCACCGCAGGATGACGGACGGCGTCCCACGATCCTGGAGGAATCGGAGCCGGACCTCGAGGCCCATATTATGGAAGCGTGGCACGCAGAACTACAAGACGAAAAAGGGAATTATACTGGAGGCAACTCCCATAGACGAGCTCTACACTGTACCCACACAGCTGATCACTGACAACGGCGCGCTGGTCGCAGTAGCTGAAAACAGGGGGGGGGGGGGGGCACCTGCCCGCGTGGGGCAACTGACAGGACATAGACACAACGGAGACATAGCACGTCCCTTTGTGCTCCACGGACGATGACCACAGCTATGGGTTGCACTCTGACGAGCACGGGCGATGTGTAGAACTCTGCTTCACGGCAGACATGTCAAAAGTAGTCCTGCCCGAACAGCAACGCAGAAGATTTGACTTCGGCCGCGCGACCGCTATGCGAGTATGTGCGACCGCTGTCGCTGAACGAGCTGTAGTCGTCAAGGAGGGCGACCTTCTCGCGATGGCTGGTGCCCGGGCGAATCCACTCGAGGTGTCGATGGCTTCTTATATTGAACTCGAGAAATTGTTTGACAATAAGTACCGCAGCATGCAAGATATCCAAAGCGTCAAACACCATGGTTTCGAAATGCGCATATAAATTGAAGATCGTCAAGAACGAGAAGGGCGGTATGGAACGTGCCATCAGGTTACGCTCGGTACTTGGGGATTTCATGGACCTCGAAGCCTGCGATGCGGAGACGTTCCCAGGGGCGGCGCGGCGGCCGAGTCAGCGTCTATTCGCGAGCGCGGCAGCGCGCGGGAAGCAGTGGATCATTGCCCCCTTCGACATCGACGTGGTTTTCCTGGAAAGGGGCTCGCCTATCAAGAACTTGCTGGAGCAACCGGTGAAAAGGAACGCGCGGCGCGCTGTGCGCTGCCACCTGGGCCCGCATCTGCGCTCGGACCCCCCCCCCCACGATTCGAGCATCACGATGGTCGAGACACTGCTTGCAGCGCCTCAAACCAGGCACCGGCACCAAGGATGCACCAAGGGCCTTTCCACTGAAGCTCAGAAAGACCACGGGTGCGTTCGGTCTCGAGCCCACGTCCTACGACGAGGAGTTCGAGGCAAGTTCTGACCTTCTCACAGCCCAGCATGTTGCTGACATAAACATGGCCGGCACTGAGGACACCGTCGACAGGCGCGCCAAGTGCGCTGAGGATACTGTTGGGACATGTAAACTCAGCAACCGCGCATGCACCAACTGCGCCGCGAGGCGCGCGGGGACGGCGACGGCAATGTTACACTTGATCAAGACGGATATATGAAACAGCTCCGCCCCATCCAGCATCGCGAACTCGCGGGCGCAGACGCTGAGGCAAAGGCGTCGATGATGGTTACTGACATTTTTGTCGGCCTCGGGCGCGCTGTGGCTTGCGTCCTCGTCGCGCGAACGCGTTTAATTACGCGTGCTGTAACTCTACAGCGCGCCCAAGGACCGACCGACAGGCAAGCGCGACGACTGAGCGCGATTACCAGCGCGTTGCTTGCCCTGAGAAGATCGCCTATCAAGCGATGTCTCCGACGGGCGATGTCGACCTGCGCAGCGTTTCCGGTTGCCGACGCATGAGCGGAGATGTCGTCGGCGAGGTCAAAGGCCATGGTATTCGCGGGGCAAACCTGCTACGGCGTGGACACGCACATGCTGGCAAGCCCGTCGTCCATCTTGCCGACGCGCACTGCGCGTCTCATCGTTTGCAGGCCTGCTTGAGCCACTCGGCGGAAACACTTGCAGCAGCCCACAACTTGGAGGATTGCTATCCCACGATCGTTACTCCGCACGAACTACGCAGGGCCGCTGGCACCCACTCAGTTGAAAGACGTGCTTGATGTGGGCGGCCCGAGAATTCAGGTCACCTTGACCATCGACGCAGAGTATCTTCAAGTCCTTGTCAAGCGAAGACCAGAAGATTCCGGCTGAGTGTACACTTCTGGGACACATCAGTTGGATGCGACAAATCATGGAACGAGGTATCGGGCGCTGCGCGCAGTGGCGTGACACTCGCGATATGCCTGCGGACGGCCACACCAACGGGAGCATCGACAAAGACATGCTCCTACACGTCATGGGAGGAGCGCGAGCCTTCAGACATGATTTGGAACGACACACTCCATACAGGGCTGGCCAGACAATATCGTCTGAGCCGCCTGAGGATTAGCTATGTGGTGGGAAACTTGCCTGCGAGGTAACTTGCGTGCAAGGTAACTTGCACGCGGGTCAACCTGCCTTGTTGAGCCCGCCTGCTGCTGCCTACCTTGTGTACTATAGTGTTTTGCTGCATGGCTGGCGGTGGACTCGCGCTTCGTCTTCTCCCCCCCGACCCTAAAGGAGTTTAGGGCAAAGGCGAGAGGTAACAAGTGTTTGTCTGCAGCCTTTTGTGATCAAGCGGCCGGCCGCCAAGATCTGATTGTGCCTCATCGCGAGGCGCGCTACTTGCCATCGAGACCGAAAATGCTTTCGCCTGGCATGGCTCGACGCTCCCGCGACTCAGTCCTACTTGGGGCTATCGCTACTACGGTACAAATGAGTTGGATATGGGCTTCGCCTTAGGCGAAGCATCTGGTTGGGCCTCCCAACCCCTTCAAACTGTTGGGGGCTACTTGGGCGGACTTGGAGGCATCTCGGACCCTCTTGAGCCGTCTTGGAAGTCATGTTTGACCATTCTGGGCGAAGTTCGAGGCCGTCTCGGGCCATCTGAGCCGTCTTACAAGCCATCTTGGGACATCGTGGAGCGAGAAAGGCACTGGCAAGTACATTTTCGGCGCCATTCCGGGTGACCGGCGGGGCGGGCCGAAACCCCAAGGGTGCGTTCATTTGGAAGAAGAAACATAAGCAAATCCAGTAGGGTCTAGCACGCCGGGCACCCCTGTGACAAAACCACAGGGGGCGGCGGATCGAAGACGCCTACGGCGAATCACCGCCGCCTTTTGCATGTTTGGAAGCGCCTATGTGGCCGAACGTTGAGGCCAGATCTTCCAAGCTATCGGACCATGTGTTCCCCGAGTCGGTTCGGAAAGCCTTGGGGGAACACGTGGGCATCTTGAAGGTCATCTTGGCCGTCTGGAAGCCATGTTGACCCTTCTGGGCATTTTTGGAGTCTTCGAGGCCATTTTGAGCGTTTTGGAGGCCTCTTCGGCCGTCTTGGGGGCCTCTTTGGGCCGTCTGAGGGGCCTCTTGGGCGATCTTTGGGGCCTCTTGGGCCATCTCGGGCCGTCGGTAGGCCGAAACAAAGCGAATGCCACAATTCTTCAAAAACTCACGGGAGATCGCTGATTTTGGCTTTTTCCGGCCTTCCTGGATGCCTTTTTGGAGGCCCCTTGCGCCGTTCTGGGCCATCTTAGGGCCATCTTCGGCAGTATTGGTGGGCTCCTGGCCCGTCCGCTTGGGGTCCTCGTGGGCTGCCTTGGGGCGGTTTGGGGAGCTTCTTGAGCTGTCTCGAAGCGTCAGAAAGCCGAAAATGCGAGGAGGCCAAAATTCTTCAAAAACCTGCGTCAAATCAACAATTTGTACGTTTTTGGGCTCTCCCGGGAGGCCTCTTGGAGCGCTCTTGGGGCCTCGTGGGGCCCTCTTGGGCCGTCTTGTAACAACTTCCGGGCGACTTGCACTTTTGGCCTCAGCAATGTGAATACGGGGTGATGTGCAAGGGTTTATGGTTTCGGGGACGCGAATATTGTGTAATGTGCGAAAGGTCATTGCCTCGGGGACGCAACAATTGAATCATTTACGAGGGTTTGTGGTCTCGGGGACGCGAGCATTGTAATTGACGAAGGATTATGGCCTCTGGGACGCGAACATCGAGTAATTTACAAGGGTGTGTTGCCTCGGGGACGCGAATATTGTATAATTGACGGTGGTTTGTGGCCTCGGGGACGCAACAATTGTGTAATTTACCAGGGTTTGTGGCCTCAGGGACGCGACCATTGTATAATTTACCTATACGACCACCCTTCGGGTGATAAGGAGGTTCGGGGGGGAAACCAACGTCTCACTCAATCGGTCTCACTATCCATCTCAGTATCGACCTCACTATCGGTCTCGCTCGATCGCTCTCACTTGATCGATCTCACTCGATCTATCTCATTCGATCGATCTCACAATTGATATCACAATCGATCTCACAATCGCTCACACAATCGATCTCACATTCGGTCTCAATATCGATCTCACTATCGATATCACAATCGCTTTCACAATTAACGTCATCATCATCATCATCATCATCATCAGCATCATCATCATCAACATCATCAACATCAACATCATCACCAACATCGTCATTATCAAGTGGGCACAGTCATCATCATCATCATCATAAACATCATCATCAACGTCAGCACCATCATCGGGACAACATGATCATCACCATCACCATCATCATCTCATCATCATCAACATCATCATCATCATCATCGGGGCACAGTCATCGTCATCATCATCAGCAGCATCATCAGAATCATCATCATAATCTGGACACCATCATGATCACCATCGTTCTCATCACCAACATTATCATCAACATCGTCATCATCCTCGGGACACCATCATCATCATGATCATCGCATCATCATCAACAACATCATCATCATTGGGGCACCATCATCATCATGAGCAACATCATCATCAACATCGTCATTATCATTGTTATCATCATCGAGACACCATCAGCATCACCATAATCATCACCATCATCATCATCATCAGCATCGTCATCGGGACACCATAATCATCATCAACATCATCATCATCAACATCATTATCGCCGGGACACCAGTTCCATCAACATCATCATCACCAACATCATCGGAACCATCATCATCATCGGGACACCATCATCGTCATCATCATCAACATAGTCATCATGAGCATCATCATCCTCATCATCGGGACACTATCATCATCATCATCGACACCATCATCAACATCATCATCTTCATCGGGGCACCATCATCATCATCATCATCATCATCTCATCATCATCATCATCAACATCATCTCATCATCATCATCCTCGCGGGACACCGCGGGACACCGGCGGGACACCGCGGGACACTGCGGGACACCGCGGGACACCGCCGGACACCGCGGGACACCGGCGGGACACCGCGGGGCCCCGGCCGCCCGGAAGGGAATCATTTGGTCGCCTCGCCCGCACGGCACGCACGAACACAAACCGAAATCGATTTCCCGGTAGGGGGGCTCTCCGTTCCACTTCGATCTCACCCCCCAACCTCCGACGAAGGTTTGTGGCTTCCGGCACGCGAATCTCATGTATGTTTACGTGTCCCCCCCCCCATGAATCCGTAAGGGCTTCGCCCCCTGCCGCCGGCCCCCTCTCTCGGAGAATGGGCCATGGAAGAGCTAAGTCATGAGGCCTTGGCGCTGTCGTGAAGCAGTATCGAAACTTCATGCGAAGCCGATTCGCAATCAGCAAAACCAACTGATCACAAGAGGGGTTACCACACCTGGCGATTGGTAAGACGTGTATGGTTTACGGGCTTGGTTACCACACCTTGCGATTAAAGGGCCGAGGGAGTTCTCGCAGTTTGGGTTACCACGCCTTGCGATGGATGTGCGTGAAGGGTGGCACCGAATTTCAGAAATGTGCCAATCCCCTGTGTTTTTGGACCCTGACCCCGCGGATCTGCGTAAGGGGTGGCGCCGAATTTCAGAAATGTGGCAAATCCCATGTGTTTTTGGACCCTGACCCCGCGGATCTGCGTGAGGGGTGGCACCGAATTTCAGAAATGTGGCAAATCCCATGTGTTTTTGGACCCTGACCCCGCGGATCTGCGTGAGGGGTGGCACCGAATTTCAGAAATGTGGCAAATCCCTGTGTTTTTGGACCCTGACTCCGCGGATCTGCGTGAGGGGTGGCACCGAATTTCAGAAATGTGGCAAATCCCTTATGTTTTTGGACCCTGACCCCGCGGAGCTGCGTGAGGGGGTGGCACCGAATTTCAGAAATGTGGCAAATCCCGGTGTGTTTTTGGACCCTCACCCCGCGGATCTGCGTGAGGGGTGGCACCGGATTTCAGAAATGTGGCAAATCCCTTGTGTTTTTGGACCCTGACCCCGCGGATCTGCGTGAGGGGTGGCACCGAATTTCAGAAATGTAGCAAATCCCGTGTGTTTTTGGACCCTGGCGTGAGGGGTGGCACCGAATTTTAGAAATGTGGCAAATCCCGTGTGTTTTTGGACCCTGACCCCGCGGATCTGCGTGAGGGGTGTCGATTTCGAGCACCCCCAGCAATTCAGACAACGCGCCCAGGGGGTGCTAAAAAGCCGGTTTGGGCCTCCCCCCCCTCGCGCGGTCAATCAATTAGTTACAGTAACCAGCGATAAGTCAACTAGTTACAGTAACCAGCAAGAAGCAGAACTGTAACACTGGAAACTACAAGCTACAACTGGTACAGGAAACTGCGAACCTCGCTCCTACAGCCTGGTGGCCCCACAAGGGGGCCGGCGGATTTAGAGTTCGCGATCCGGGCGTGGTCAATTGGGTTCCCCCTCCCGCGCGGGTTTCAACAATTTTCAGTAGGAAGCAAAAAGCAGGACTGTAACACTGGAGACTTGAAATTGTAACTGACGCAGGGAGCAGCAACCTCGTCCTGCGGTCTGGTGGCCCCACAAAAGGGCCGGCGGATATACATACGTTCGCTACCGTTTGCGACCCCCTCTTGCTACCCTCACGTCGTCCCCCCGAGCAAGGCGAGCAGCGCCGGGCGCAAGCTGGAGGTGGACGAGGAGGCCAAGCCGCTGCGGCAGAAGATCTTCGTTTTCTGGAACTGGGGAAACCAAGAGCTACCGATACCGCTACCCCGCCGACCTCTCCCGGGGTGCGTTCTGACTAGGATTTCGAGGCGAATCTAGCGGTGGCGACGAGGGCGAGGCCCAAGAAGGGGAAAACAGGCGAGGTGGTAGAGGTATGGGTACGTTGTCTTCCTCCGAGGAACCCAGTTGACGCGCCGTCGGACGACCTCACCCTGAGGAGTCTCGTCGACGTCGTCGGGGGTCGTCGTCGTTGTCGCTGCTTCGCCGCCGTGGGTGGCTCGACTGGTGTCGTCGTCGTCGTCTTCTTTTGGCGGGTCGGGTGGGGGGGGGAGAAGTCGCACGAACTCCGACGCCGCGGGCTTTCCAGCTGCCACAGGGCAGGGGGGAGGACGGGAGTGCGGAGTGGGGAGGCTGAAGGGAGTGCTGGTGATGAGAAGGGTGATGATGATGATGATGATGCTGATGATGACGATGATGATATTGATGATGATGATGATGATGATGATGATGGTGGTGACGATGGTGATGATGATGATGGTGACGATGGTGATGATGATGATGCTGCTGCTGATGATGATGATGGTGATGGTGATGATGATACGGATACTGATACTGAGTATGATATTGATGATTATGATGATGATGATGATGATGATGATGATGATGATGATGGTGATGCTGGTGATGCTGGTGATACTTATGATGATGATGATGATGCTGACGATGATGATGATGATGATGATGATGATGGTGATGATGATGATGGTGGTGGTGGTGGAGGTGATGGAGATGTTGATGATGGCGATGGCGATGGTGATGGTGATGGTGATGGTGATGGTGCTGATGATGATGATGGAAACGGTGATGGTGGTGGTGGTGATGATGATGATGATCATGATGATGGCTGTGCTGTTGCTGATGCTGCTGGTGATGATGCTAATGCTGGTACTACGATGATGAGGCTGATGATGGTGATGATGCTGGTGCTGGTGCTGGTGATGGTGCTCGTGATGGTGACGGTGCTGGTGCTTGTGAATGTGATGATGATGACGAAGATGCTGATACTTATGATGATGGTCATGATGATGATGATGATTACGATGTTGATGATGATGATTATGATGATGATGATGATGATGATGATGATGATGATGACGATGATGATGATGATGATGGTGATGGTGATGGTGATGGTGATGGTGATGGTGATGGTGGTAGTGATGATGATGCTGCTAATGCTGATGATGATGATGCTGATGATGATGATGACGATGATGGCGATGATGACGATGATGGTGATGCCTATGCTCAGGGCAAGGGTGAGGGGGAGGGGGAGAGTCAGCATGTGGAGGGGGAGTGGGAGGAAGTGGAGGATCAGGAGGATGAGGAGAATGCACAGGAGGAAGCGAAGAAGGACGTGCGGACGCGCCCGCGAGCGACGTCACCCCGAGGAGCCTCACGAAGGCGTTCCACAGCTGGGCGAAGAGCCAGGTAGAGGAGAGCGGCAGGCCGCAGGCTCCCAAGAGGCCACTGGCGGCGTCGCCGCCGCCAGCCCGCCCTAGGCGCGCACTGGAGATCGAGGAGGAGGAGGAGCAGGAAGAGGAGGAGGAGGAGGGGGCATCCTCCTCTTCCTCTCAGCTCTGGGGATCAGGCAAGCCGTGCCAGTTCCCCATTGCCATGGCTCGTCGTGGGTATCTCGATCGGACTGGTGAAGATCGGTTCTGCAATTATTCAGCCTCGGGGCCCGAGTGGTGGAGCGTATGTCACCACGCTACGGCTGTAAGTGCTGTAAGCCCCTCCCTTCCCCCTCCTCTCCCTGGCTTTCAGTACGAGGAGGAGTGAAGTGAGAACACGCGGGCGGGATGGGAAGGATCAGGAGGGAGAGGGAGACATAAAGGAGGAGGAGCGTGTGGGATGTGGTGTGGGCGTGGGGATGGCGCGGCGCACGAGAAGGAGGATTCGTATGCCAGGGGGGGGGGAGCTACATTGTATTTTTAGAGGCCAGCGCGGATTTGTAGGATAAAGTCGGGCCTGTCCCTCTATAGGAGAAATGCGCCAAAAAATAAGCAACAAAAAAGTCTGGGGACGATTTTTCAGCATTTGTTCGGCATGTTCGTACTATTCCTTATTGCGAAGGCCTGACGGCCGGTGCCGCCGACCCTGTTCGCAATGCGCAGCAAGAGATTACGAGGTTGCTCAAGGTCGGCTTGGCTGGAGCCCAGGGGAAGAGGAGTCCCAGGGGGGGGCGTCGTATTTGACCCGGGGGGGGGGTCGACACCCCCCCCCCCCTCCCGGCGGGGGAGGGATGAAAGGGAAGGGGTTTCCCTTCGACTCAATTACGAGGTTGCTCAAGGTCGGCTTGGCTGGAGCCCAGGGGAAGAGGAGTCCCAGGGAAGGGCGTCGTATCTGACCCGGGGGGGGGTCGCTACCCCCCCCCACCCGGCGGGGGAGGGATCAAAGGGAAGGGGCTTCCCTTCGACTCAATTACGAGGTTGCTCAAAGGTCGGCTTGGCTGTATTAGCCAGGGAAGATGAGTCCGCATGGGGGGCGTCGTATCTGACCCAGGGGGGGGGTCGCTATAGCCCCCCCCCCCTCCCGGCGGGGGAGGGATCAAAGGGAAGGGGCTTCCCTTCGACTCAATTACGAGGTTGCTCAAGGTCGGCTTGGCTGGGATCGGAGGGAAGGGGTAGTCCCAGGGGGGGGGCCGTCGTATCTGACCCGGGGGGGGGGGTCGACACCCCCCCCCCCTCCCGGCGGGGGAGGGATCAAAGGGAAGAGGCTTCCCTTCGACTGAATTACGACGTTGCTCAAGGTCGTCTTGGCTGGAGCCCAGTGGAAGAGGAGTCCCAGGGGGGGGCGTCGTATCTGACCTGGGGTGGGGGGCGGGGGAGGGATCAAAGGGAAGGGGCTTCCCTTCGACTCAATTACGAGGTTGCTCAAGGTCGGCTTGGCTGGAGCCCAGGGGAAGAGGAGTCCCAGGGGGGGGCGTCGTATCTGACCCGGGTGGGGGGGGGGCACACCCCCCACCCCCATCCCGACCGGCTCCCTTCTGGGAAGGGATCCAAAGGGAAGGGGCTTCCTTCG